>CAJUYI010000789.1:72909-88248 GCA_910591695.1 Galerucella pusilla
ACTAATAAGGCTATTTGTGTAAATTTAATTTTAAATAATAATATTTAGAATATACAAGCTTTAATAATACCTAATATGGAGTGTGACATATTAATTGGATCAGATGAGTTAGAAAAACATGCAGCTATAATTAATTACCCAAATAAAACAATAACTTTAGGAGGAAATATCATTGAATTTAACTTAACTAAAGATGGGGGAATAGAGAAGGAAGAGACAGGAGACATAAACTATGAAGAAAATAATAATGAATGTAAAAGAAAGAATGTATGGTATGATGAAGGAGATGTGAAGAATGAAGTTGGTAAAAGGCAAATGAATCCAGGTAAAAGGACATTTGAATTATGTATTAAAGAAGAAATGAATCCAGATAAAAGGACATTTCAATTGAATGAAGAAAAGAAAGGAAAAGAAAATTATTTAAAGAAGCAAGGATTAAATGATAAAGGAATGGATTTTCATTGTGATAAAAAAAAGAGGAAAGGTGTAGAAGTATTGATGAAAAAGTACAGCGGATTAGTCAACAAAGAGTCAAGAGTTGCAAAAGATTATGTACATGAAATAAAAATAAGAGATCTAAAACAATTTAAACCAAAAACATACCCCATTCCATACAAATTAAAAGATAGAGTACAAGAAGCTATAAGAAAATTACTTGAAGACGGTATAATTGAATATAGTGAAACATCATACATAAATCCAATAATAATAGTTCCTAAACGTGATGGAGATTTAAGGATATGTGTCGATGCTAGAAACCTGAATAAGTGTACCATACCACAATATGAATCACCATTAACCGTAGAGGCTATTCTTGGAAGAATTTCCCAGGCAAATATTTTCACAAAATTAGACTTAAAACACAGCTTTTGGCTTATTCCACTAAAAGAAGAATGTCGACAATATACTGGTTTCATGATAGATGGAGTTGTATACCAATTCAGAGTGACACCATTTGGATTACAATCTGCGACATCAGCGTTGGTAAAAGCTCTACATAAAATACTTAACAAATATGAAAATTTTGTATTACATTATGTTGATGATGTGTTAATTTTTTCTAAAACAAGAGATGAGCACATAAAACATATAGAAATTGTGTTAAAAGAACTAGACAAAGCAGGCATGAAGCTAAACTCAGCGAAATGCGAATTTTTCAAAGAAGAAGTAACCTATCTTGGATATTTGCTATCAGCAGAAGGGATAGAAATTGACCCTGAAAGATTGAAATTAATCAAAGAATATAAACGTCCTACAAAGCTTAAAACACTAAGAGGATTTCTAGGAATGCTGAACTATTTTAAGAGGCTGGTTCCCAATCTATCTGAAAAAGAAATACCACTTATAGAATTGCTACGCAAAAATAACAAATGGAAATGGACTCAAGAAAGAGAGAAAGCATTTCAAGAAATAATACATTTATTTCAAGAGCAAGTAAAGATATATCATCCAGACTATACTCAGGAATTCATTTTAAAAACAGATGCATCCATTCACAGATTTGCTGGAGTATTACTACAAATACAACAAGACAAAGAAGTACCTATCACATTTGTATCACGTTTAACCAAGAAGGCAGAAAAAAACTATAGCATCAGTGAACTTGAGCTAGCAAGCATAATATTTTGTATGAATAAATTAAGATTTTATCTACTTAATAATAGGTTTACTATAGAGACAGACAATCAATCACTTGTGTCTATTTTAACAAATAAATACAAGAATGCAAGGATACATAGATGGTCTTTACTTATTCAAGAATATGATTATGTTATAAAATATGTTCCTGGAGTAAGCAATATTATTCCAGATGCAATAACCAGGATGGAAGGACATGATATCAAAAACCAAACAAAAGCAAAAATAGGAGTCAATATAATGAAGTCTAAGGAGGGAATATTTTCTTTAAAAGCGATAATCAAAGATCAAAGAAATTTAACTCAACATGAAAAATCAAGATGTTTTTATAATAACAATATTTATTACAAAATAATAAATAATTCTGAGCTATATGTAATAACTAAGACATTAGCTAGTGAAATTATTTAAGCGATACATGAGAAATATAATCACATAGGAGTAAGAAAGGTATACTTAATATTTAGAGAAAATTACTGTTGTCTTAATGATACGTCTCTTATTAAATACATTTTGAGACATTGTACTGTATGTCAATTGAGCAAAGAAAAAAACAGACATAATGAAAATTTACCAAAATCAATATTAGCAAAGAAACCACTAGAAACCATTGCAATAGATATAATAAGTAACTTAGTTCCAAGTACAGAAGGAAATAGACACATATTAGTAATTGTAGATATTTTTTCTAAATACATATCAGCTTATCCCTGTGCAAGAACAAATACAAGGAATGTAAAACAAATAATGGGAAGATTTTTTTTAGAATTTGGTACACCAAACAATTGTATAATGGATAATGCCACATACTTTAACAATAATAACTTTAAAAAATGGCTTATGAAATCAGATGTCACACCAGTATTTACTAGTATAAGACACCCTTGTGCAAATCCTGCAGAACGAGCAATAAAAGAGGTTGTGAAATATCTGAGACTTTTAGTAAATAATGCACATTATGAGTGGGAAATGAACCTAGAGGATATAACATACTATTTAAACCAAACTCCAAATACTATAACGGAATTACCACCTGTGTACCTTTTAAAAAATTTATATCCAGAACGACCATGGCATATTAAGTATAATAAGACTTATGAGGAACTAATTGAATTAGCTAATAACAAAATTATAAGAAACTCTAGAAAATATGTGAAAAGAAGGTATAAACAAATAAATAAGCATACTACCTTTTCAAAGGGAGAATTAGTAATTCTCAGAGCACTCAAAGTTGCTAACTATAAACAAAAACGGTGCGCCAAACTTCAATTACCATATGAAGGTCCTTATACTATAGTTACAGAACAAGGAACCAATAGTTATGAACTTGCTAACCCAATCAATGGACAGATTAGAGGAATATTCCATATTTCTCAACTTCATAAGTTTTATGAATCTATAATAATATAAACTAGAATTAGCAATCAATAATAATTAATAATTAAGTTATTAGTAATAATTTTAATAGTTGATGAGATGTTTGTGTTAGGAAGTATGTTGTTTCAACAATTATGAATCCTGAAATATTTTATAATTTCAAAGTTTTTCCATCCCAATGCAATTTCAATTGAGGATGAAATACTGAAAGATTTTCTTAAAGTATTTATACTAAAATAAAATCCTTCAGAATATCAGGGAAGTTGTACTGAAATTGAGATGCTCATAATTAGAATTAAATAATGATAAATCTTAGAATGTTTTACATCATATGTACATGAGAGATTTATGTCATATCCATCATTTTGAACAATAACGTTAAGATGAATAAATTACTATTTACATTTAATGTAAGATATTTTATATACCCTGTAGATTAGCTGATAAGGTTGACATTAGAAAATAACATTTGTCAATATGAACATTTTATTTTGATTAGACAATATGAACTGTCAGTAACTAAATTTTAACAAAAATTAGGAATTTTATAAAAAAGGAAAGAAGAAACGGAGAGGATATTCGTTAGCAACAAAAACAAAAAGAAAGTGAGAAGGTTGATACGTAACTAAGGGGGAGAGATTTATTTTTGGTGTTAGAAAAGATTTTTCGAAATGATTTTGGAAGAAAACTAGAAAATAAAAGTAGCAGTGAATCAAAGGTAGATTACATAACTTACCTTCAATTTAACACAAATAATTAGTGTCCAGAAGACAGAAATCACAAGAAAACTGGTAATATAAATCATTTTATAATCAAACTTGTAACGACAACTAGTAAAGTCGTTTACACCTACGATCTTTGCTTTGCGCAAGACCGAACTTTTTTTTTTGTTCCGAGAACAAGCCTTTTCTTTTATGTGATAGCAAGCTATTACAACTAGGAGTACCCGTATTTGTACGAGACCAGAAGTAGGAGCTATTTGTGCGCGATTGTGTTAATTTTAATTTAATATAGGTTGTAATAGAATAGGAGACCATATACGGATTGCAATCTGGAGATAGTAAACAAATTAATATTTAATCTTAACGTTTAATATTTACATCATATTTAATTTTTCCTTAAATTTAGATAACTTACCTTACCCAAAACACCCTGAGAGAGAGAGAGTCTACATGCATACATATGATGTAACAGAATTTTTTTAAATACTTTAATAAATACTATATTGAATAAAATTTTGTTTTATTTGGAATTCTGATTCTTCACTCACATACATGGAACGTAATATTCATTGATATAAAATCAAAATATCAAAATTATTATATTCCATAACAATATATATATATTTCAAATATTCAAATGTCAGTATACTCCCCAATAACTTAACAAATATACTTCTAGTGCAAAAAGTGACGAATTAAATATGCTAATAGTCTCAAAAAGCAACTAAATTATAGCAAAACGTTATATTTTGTACAAGTTTATGAATGTTAACTGATATAGATAATACTTTTAGGGCGAGTTGTATCAAACACTTTAACTCGGTTAAATGATAACTGATGATTAGACTGTGGTTGATTGATGTATTCATTATCAACAATTACATACGTCTAAACAGTCATCATGAAAACGTGTTCAAGTGTTCGATACAACTCGCCCTTATGAATGGAAATGCTGGCACTAGCAAGATTCTATACTCAAATACAGAATACAGTTTAGATGGTTTCTAATAAAATAAAATAGCCAACATAACCTCAAAAAGTTTTCAACTTAATTAAGTAATTAAACTAACTCACCTTGGCAAAAACCTATGCAAATACACTTAAAAGGCACGTTCCTCTAACACAATATAGAAACTAGAAGTCTTATTTTGCCTTTATAACGTTGAAAACACACAAAAAAATTCCTCATGGGAATTTTACATAGAAAGAGAGTTTGTTTGGAACCAGTCCAGGCTCCGCCCACAGTTGTGACGTAAACACTCAGGCTGTCTATTAAAAGCACTTCATTAAATAAGACAATATTACAAGAAAATGCAATAATACTTCATTGTTTCGTGACCACGTATCTTGTTAGATTTTTCGAATTTTGGTTTGCGGTTGGAGGTGAAAATGTTGTTACTGTCACAACTTTTACACTTCCGTTACTAGAAGATATGTATCAATTGTGATTTTGGTGTATTTTTAGTCCGTGATTAGGCTTTTAGCTCGCGGACGGAGATCGTATTATACCTTGTCCTGATGAGGCGCAAATACGCCGAAACCGATCTACAAGTTAATATGCTGTCCCATCTAATTGCATACTAGATTGGTTGATTCTGAATATCTTGTAAATATGCCAACCCCGTTCGACTGAAGTGTAATTCAATATCCGTTGGTGTCTATTATTATAGTCCGGAAAGTAGTTGCTGCTTCTTAGTTGAACGGCTGGAAAATATTCTCAAAAAGTGATTCTCACTATCAATTACTTTTCATTTTTCAGTTAACATTGGGTATGTTTCTTAATATGATCATTCTATTTTAAACGTCGTTGTTGCATGGTCGTTCACCTGTTATTTTTGTACAGTCTAATTCTGTAATAAGATCTTCCAACAATTTGATCGTCCCCCATATTTTGGATTCACTGTGACGCTGTATTAGTTTTTGTGTTCTTCTCAGAAAGTCTTTTCATTGGATACTTATACTGTGGTAGTGCAGAGAGAATAATCAAACTAGACCATCTTTATAACTGATTATCAATAGTCTTTATTAATACACTTGTTGGTGAAATAACTATCAATCATTCATATACAGTAATGGGCTTTTTGGAATTGGGTTTTTGGAACCAAGTAAATATCTCTGTAATTGTTAGATATTTTAAAATGGAATTTGGAAGGTAGATATCACAGTGAATGGCGTATTTGTATTCGATGTTTCCAACCATTCCGAATTTCCGGTTCAATCGGCAGTTATGTCGATTTAGAAATTTGTAATGGAACAGCTTGTATATTTTTCCAGCTTCATAGAAACCATTCTATTACGCTTACGAAAACATAGATTGCAATATTTTCCATTCAAATGCCAAGTAAGATAATAACAAAGAAGTATTTATAAAATGATATACAGAGTTCAGCAAAAGTTCGGGACCAGACAAATATCGCAGAAAATATATATTTTCCGGAAAATATTTTTATACCACAAATTTTACTCCAACCTAAACTATAATTTGAATATATTTTGATACATATTCCAATAAAGTGTAGAGTATCAATGCTATATTTTTTCTTATGGAACACCCTACATTTCATTGCATTTTCTGATTGCCCCTGAAAAATATGATACTCCTTCATAATGGTTCCCTATACCTAAATACAGAGGGTCCCGAGTTATGCTGACTTTCTTACAAATGTGAACATATCGAAAAAAATTGATAATTCATTGATATAACAAATTCCAGCAAATTTTCTCTTACATCTGAATAGTTAGACATTCGTGGAATGCATTCCACGATTGAGTACTGAATATTTCTTTACAGGGTGTTCAGAATTTTCAGTTTCATTATTAGATTATTCAATTTGCAGTATCAGGCTTATTTTAAATAGAACACACTCAAATTCAAAAAAATGTCGTCTTTCGAATGGTGTGAGGGTGCTAGGTATTATACTTTTCGTGTAATTAACAATTTTCTTAAATTGTATGCTAAATCGATTTTGAAACATCTGCAATCCTCTCTTAAATTTTAAACTAATGATCTTGACATAATTGTTGTAAGAAACTGGATAGATCACGTTTTGAGCCTTCAGAAAATATAGGGTCTTCCTATCCTATTTCGAGTGGTTAAGAAGAAAATTTGTGGTATAAATGGAAAAATTCATATTTTCTGCGATATTTGTCCGGTCCCGGACTTTTGCCGAACTCTGTATGGTAGTCTTATGGAAGAATTAATCCTTTTTTTATTCACTTAAGCTATGTATGTATGTATGAATTTTGAGGTGACATTCACTAAGACCTAAGAGATCTATTGTGACTCCTCACTTCTACTTAGTTTCTGATAAGAGTCCCAGAAACTAGTAGCTTCTTTAGTACCATTTCCCGGAGAAATTTTAGGATATCTGCAGGCTTCAACTTAGGTAAATGTCCCACTTCTATTCAATAATCTTTCAGGTGCTATGCCCTATGATTCTAAAGTGCTGAGCAATTAGAAATTATGAGGATGCAGGTTTCTCCTGCCATGCCACATTATTTACATTCCTCTTGCTCCACTATTTTGAGCTTTTTCAGGTGCCCATATAGGTGACAATGTCCCGTTAGGATACATGTTGAAACTCAGTTTCACTTTGACTTATGCATTCATCTATTCATTCTCTCAGTAGTCAACGTTGTTAGTTTACAATTATTGGTATTGTCTACTTCTATACGGTTATCTGAAGCAAAGAATACACCAGCTCAACAAGAAGCGAAGCTTCCGATCATTTTTTTGTATGCGCATGTCTGAAAGTCGTCATTTCAATAATAAGATTCTTGTCATATTTGACTTTGTTTGTTGTCTGTCAACCAGCTTGGTAAACAAAAAGCATTTTTCAAATTTTGGGTATAATTTTTACTTTGTCCCTTGTTTCGAAAATTATTACTGAATTACTTGAAGCTATGGGAAGATTAACTTGTGCTGTTCGGGGATGTCACTCGGGAACAGGAGAAGGTATATAATATCTATGTTTGGATTCCCAAAAGACCCTGTCTTTTGCTAATTTAGGCATAAGTATAAAAAATACTCAAATAAATATTTGATTAGGTATTCTTTGACATTACATTGAATAGAATTTTCATGAAGTGAACAACTTTTGTGATACTTGTGATACTTTGTGATACTAATTCTACCTAACAATAAACATTATAATAGTATATTACGTAACGTGTGTGGTAAGGAGCATTTTACGCACGAATGGAAAAGTTACGCACGATGCCGCGTAGCGGCGAGTGCGTAAAATGCTCTACAACACGAGTTACGTACTATACTTTACCTACGACCTACTTGTACTTGTATTTTTCATAAGAAGCATAAGAAATAACAGTTACATAATTAGAGGTGCTTGGTAAACTCCACCTCTATTACTCTATTACCACTGAAAGAAGCACAGTAAAGAACTAACGTTTAATCATTATTATTATATTGTTGATAATCGAAAGTCCATTTTTCAATTATAATCAATACATATACATAGCCCTTTGTGCTTTTCACAGTTAAACGTGGCCATATCTAATGTTTTCAAATAGTAAATTTTGAATAAAGTGGAGACGTCTATTGACAGTTGCTAAGATGTTGCTAGGGAAGCCGTGCGATTTACTTTACAGCTGTGCGTTTTTTTTACAGTGCGTAATAGCTGTCATTACATTGATACCGACTGTGTGTTATTGACTGATTACAGGGGGGGTCGTAGGTAAACATTATTATATTAGCAAATAATACACCAGCAATAGTAGTTTGTGCAACAACTAGTGTGGATATGATGGCCATATCGCACGAGGACGAAGTTTGAGCACGACGCCGTAGGTGGAGTGCTCAATCGTTCGAGTGCGATATGGACAATCCAAACGAGTCGAACAGTATATTTTTTCTACGACCCATTCAAGAAAAAATCCAGAAAATAAACATTTGAATAAACTGTAAAATAAATATAACTTGAAATTAAAAATTTTCAACAATTTTATTCATAATCGTACCAATTCAATTTTATGTCTTCACACATTTTTTGTGATAAACGTACAGTTTTTAAATGTACAATTTGTATAATGTTACGGTTTCTTTTTTTAAATATGCGATGCTGTTATAATTAGATGTTGCCTGTCGGACTCCCTCAAAAAGGGTACCGTACCTTTATTTATAATAATGAATATTCTGGTAAATATTTCAAGCGTCTGCCTGTTGAAGTTATCAATATTGAGCAGAATAATTATTTAAAAATAAAATTAACAATTGAAAAAAAATTTCTTCACCCGGAATCGAACTCGGGTCTACCTTTATGAAAGTCCGGTATGTTAACCACTCGGCTACCGAGATTTATTAAAAGTACATCTCACCTTCATCGGTAGTCCCTTAAATACCCATGTTATTCTTTTTTTAGTATTTGTTATTAATTTATAAGGTTTATTTTATTCAAGCTCATTTTTATAAATAAATATTCTGGATCCAGTGCTTCTGGGAGAGACTTTTTTTGACAAGTTATTTTGACGTTTCTTTAAATTGAAAAAAAGATGAATGACGAGTACTAAACGCGAATGCTGATTGGTGGTTTTCATATACGTTCTAGGATGTATATGAAATCATATACGTTCAGTTAACCGATATGGCCTACATTTCCATTCTCTAAACTGTGCAGGAAATGGATAATATACATGTGGGTGTAGAAAAATATATTATTTGTGTATTATTTGATATTAGCCTGAACTTATTATTGTCTTGAAATATTTTAGATACCAGCTATGGTTAGTCCGTCACCTTCTTCATGTGGAACAGAACATTTCCCCAGCTGTCAAGCTTTGCCATTATTGGGTGAATATTTGAATTGTTCAAATACATCTGTATATGCAATGCATCAAAACTTATAGTTTATTTACAAGTATGTATAAGTATACATAAAAAAACTACACATATATTTTTTTCACAAATTCCACATTATTAAAAATAACATTATAATATTGCAGATAACATACCGACACCTGAACCAGGACCCTCCTCATCTGGAAAGAACACATTTTTTTGTGTACAATGATGCTCATTGGTTGTTTACTATATATATTTTAGATAATGAATATGTTCAAATGGAAGTTGGTACTGAAGATGTCAAGTCTGCTGTAGCTGTGCCAAATAAAATACACATTTAATATACAGGCCACTGTAACCGTATTATATTTTATTTTAAATACACATATACTTTTTCTTACAAAATCCACATTATTAAATATAACATTATAATATTGTAGATAACATACCTGAACCAGGACCATCTTAATGTGGAACAGAAAATTTCCTTAGTTGTCAAGCTTTGCCATTATTGGGTAAATATTTCAATTGTTCAAATACATCTGTATATGCAATGCATCAAAATGTATAGTTTATTTACAAGTATGTATAGATATACATAAATAACATTATAATATTGCAGATAACAACCGTCACCTGAACCAGGACCCTCCTCATCTGGAACAGAACACATTTTTTTGTGTACAATGATGCTCATTGGTTGTTTATATTTTAGATAATGAATATGTTTAAATGGAAGTTGGTACCTACTGAAGATGTCAAGTCTGCTGTAGCTGTGCCAAACAAACTACACATTCAAAATACAGGCCATTGTAACTGTATTATATTTTAAATAAGTACACATATACGTTTTTTTACAAAATCCACATTAAGTTTAACATAATATTGCAGATTCATGTGGAACAGGACATATTTTTTTGTGTACAATGATACTTATTGGTAGTTCACTACCTATATATATTTTTTAGATAATGAATAAGTTCAAATGAAAGTTGGGACTCAAGATGTCAAGTCTGGTGTACCTGTGCCGTTTCCTTTAACTTCAACTCAATTTTATTCTGTTTTAAGTATTTGTTGTTAATTTGTACGGATTATTTCATATGATATTATGGCATTTTCGCAACTCGTGCGCAAAAGTATAACTTCACGCACTTGTATCATAAATAACTATTGTGCCAATCAACGTAATGATAAGATTTTTATTTTTATTTATAATTAATACTACTGTATATTTTTGTTAGATGAAGTTTCATCCAGAGTAAAATAATTTTTCATATTAATATGTGTATTTATTTATTGATTCAAAAATTTTTTGCTTAAAAGGAACTAAAGTTCCTACCGTGTGTCCCGCGACACGTTCTACCTTTTATTATTACATTTGTTTCAATATCTTTCCTACCCTACTTAATGCTTCTTTAAATACTTATTTACATATAATTACTTGCAGTGCTCGGTAGAAATTAAAAATAATTAGAAAAACAACACCTATCTAACTGAAACACTGCATGATTTCACCAACTGAAAGTGTACTGTTGAATTATGTATAATATGCTTATAATAGGTGTTTGTTAATTTTACTGCTCAACTTGAAATAAATATAATAGGTGGTGGGCCCAGAGGTTTGATTTTCAAGTAATATTCTCTCAAAACAAACAATTTGTAGAAATCGTGTATATCTCCTTATTATAAATGTGACATTGTGAGAATTGAAAATGTTGAAATCAAATTTCTGAGATATATTTCATTCAAAATGGGTACGTACCCAGATAGCACACTACATCTTAAAGACGTCCAGTTTATGTCTTACTTTGGTCCAAACGTCCTGGTTCGTAAAACGGACGTTTTTAAGATGTCCTTCTTACGACAAGTTTAAAACGCCTTTGTAGGGATGTTTTAAAGACGTTTTAAATATGTTGGTAATGTGGACGTTCAACTTTTATAGCAATTTTTAATGGGGCAAGTCTCCAGCATCACTAAATTATTGAGCACTTGAAAGGTGAAGGGCGACACAGACATACACTTCCTATTCATGTCATCCTTTAACATGAGAATCATATGAATCAACATTTGGAACTGACCTAACAAAATGGACTCAGATCAAATAGTTATTGAATATTATGGAGAAAAAAGAAAAGGCAGGATAACTGTATCTAGAAGTGCAAAGTAAAATTTTCCAATAAAACGCACTTCTCTAAATATAAACACTTTGAAGGTGGAAAGAATATTTCAATAATAGTTATTAGCTAAATTAGTTAAAGAATAGTGATAAATATAATACAATTTTGTGGAATTAGATAAAAGGGCATTATAACATTTATTTTCATCAAGTAAAAAGACGGTATATAAACACGTCCAAAACTGAGTGTCTTAAAGACGTATGGATGTCCCAAAGACGCCTTGTTTTGTAACAATGTACGTCCTAAAGACGTCTTCAAAACATATTTTGGATATTAGCGGACATCTTCGAAACGTCATGAACATCGTGAACATCGTGAAAAAACGTCTTTAAGATGTCTTTGAAACGTGTTTGTGCTATCTGGGGTATCTACAATTTAATTACCATAATATTTTAAACACTCTAAACCTAATTGATATCACAACACGTCGTTTTCACTCTGATTTGATATTAGTTTATAAAATCTTATCTGGTGGAGCCGATTGTCCAAATCTTTTGCATCAAATTAACCTTCTTGTTACTTCTCATAGAACTAGAAACCCTCCATTATTTTCAATTAAAAATCATAACACAAATTACGGTTACAACTCATCTATTTCTAGAGGTTTGAGATGGTTTAATAAATATAATATTGATCCATTTGTTAACTCTTTAAGTATGTTTGAGAACTCAATTAGAAATGTATGCTTAGATTATTAGATTCTTAAATTAGTTCATTGTAATATTATAATTATTGTAATTACTTGTAATTGGTGAATCCGTTAAATGAATAAATCAGTAAGTGATCATATAAAAAATAATTTCCTGAACCTGAATGTTTTGATGTCGTGGTTTTTTTCTACGTGTAACTACGAATTATATCGCCAATATTTGAAAAATTTGATTACTTTTCTCAGTGTATTTACTAAGTTATCTGTCAACGTCGGTCTCTCAAGGTCATATTATTTTTGTTACCAAAACTTCAAAGAGATTGCGTCGGGCTCCGCTTCTTGTTAGCTGGTGTATTCTTTGTCTGAAGCTTCAAGCGTCTGTAACGTAATAACGTTTGCCATACCTCCTTTAGCAAGCTGACAGGTTAATGGTTTTCCGTTTCTTACAAAGTGAATTTTAACCCATTAGCGCCCGGAACTATTTTTTTTATTCTACCTGGTTTATATTAGTTGAGATAAGTGTAATAACAATCAAAAAAATAATAAAAAAAATTTAAATTGTTTGAAAACAGAAATATTAGCTGATACCATATGGTATCACTGGGCGGTTAAGGTACAATAAATTAACCCAAGAATCCAATCTTTATTCGTTTGCAACTATAATGTTATATTGTGTATTATCTTTGAAAATAATGTATACACATGTAATATATATCTATAGAAGTAGTACCTAGGACTGTAACTGTTTACTCATTTGTATGATATTTGGCCATAGAGTTACTAACCAATATGTTTTTTGCATCGTCCTTTAAATCCCAATACATACGCTTAGACGGAAGGGTATTATAGCCGCTCAAAATTAGGATAGCCAGGAAACATTTGATTTCTGCTGCTGAAATTTTTGGATCGGGCTGATTTAAGAAAATTGAATATTTTTGAGTCTCTCCTACCAGATATTCGATCATCTCATTGTCAAAAAACATCTCAAATATATCGACACATGACAAGCTCTCATACTGGGAATAATTTGCCTCTGGAAAACTGTCCCGTCCAGTTTCTAAATCACCTTCGGTCCAAATGCAATCCAATTTTTTATCAAGACGGTCATTGATCCAAATGTAGTTTGGTTGTACGTCCTGGTCTGTCTGATCGGTCTAACTTTGAGATCCTTCCTGAATCACCTCAGCGGTTGAAGGTAGATATTCGTCAGGTACCGTCACAGGTTCGACACTATTTTTACCCATGCGAGTATTGTCTATTAGTTTGATTTCCACCGGTGCCCGTAGCTGTCTTCCCATTAGGTTTTGAACCGTACCTCTTTCATCCTCATCTGCAGAGTCTTCGTCGGTCTCTATGTTACTCTCAGGGGGCTCTATAAATATTTCATCTACTTCATTAGCAATATCTTCGTCTTCAAAAACTATATCCAAAGCTTCGGACAAAGTTAGTCCTCCTCTGAACTAAAACCGTATTTTATAGTAGTTGAAACGCCCAGTGATACCATTTGGTATCACCGACATTTGGACACCCTATACAATGTTATTTTTAAAAAATGAGTAAAGTACATAATGTCCTAAATATCTTCTGTATGTTCCTTGTGGTATATTATTCATTCTTTTTTTAATTTCTTGGGAAATTAAACCACAATATTTTTAAATTCTTTATTTCAACGTTTCGGTAGCGTTCCAGCTACCGTTGTCAAGAAAAAAATAAGTAGAAATTAATTTTTTTATCCTAACTGACACAACAGAAAAAATTTGACAACAAGACAATCAAAAAATTATTTTGAAGTTTAAGACTGCAAAATTTTGTTGAAATAAAGAATTTAAAAATATTGTGGTTTAATTTCCCAAGAAATTAAAAAAAGAATACATAATTTCCTATCAAAGTATTCACCCATACTAATATATTGTACTGCTTTCGTTAAAAAAAAAGTTTAGACAACGGAATAAATTCACTTACGTAAAACGAATGTCCACGATTTGTCGATGTTAGAAAATTCCACAGTAAAAACACGTGTTCACAGCTGCTACGTCCGCACAGATTCTACCGCGATGATTGACCAATTGATGGTCTTTGGTTAAGCCAAATCGAGAATAAAATTTGGCCCTCTCCTATTTGTGTTGGAAAGCCTGCCCTATAGTTACCGCGGATTTGTCGATACCATACGGTATCACTGGGCGTTAATGGGTTAAAATCATCATTTCAACATACTCAGATATTGAGTGAATATATTTTCAATATGAAGAAATTTTATTCAATTTACCCAATTGAATTCAGTTCCACATTGTAAGGATTGAAAGAATTCAATTGTTGATACTCAGATATACTACTTATATTGATGATCATACATATGAATAAATTTGAATCTGAATCATTCTCTGTTTTATCAACAGTTAACCCTCCTCTCTTCAAGAAATATTCTCGAAAATGCCCCATTTTAAAACAAGAATTCCACTCAGCTACTAATGCTTTACAGGCTTGTCCCATAAACCACAACTGATGAGATGATTCAATTATTTCAAATACTTTTCACATGCTGCAATGTATGTTTGTCCAGTTGGAATCTTGCAACTGAGTTCTAAATCAGTTATCCTGAAACAATTGAGCTGAAATTTGGTATACAGGCATATTTTTGATGACAATGCATGCTTAGCTATGTGACGTTACTCTAATTACAATATTGCTCAAGGACCACCCTGTATCATTGTGTGATACATGTACTCAATTAATTGGTTTGATTTAATTCAAATGGCAATTAAATGGAAGCTTGTTTTTGGAATGTTTTCTTCGCCATCAATTTATTCATCAAGATCTTGGTTAGGTTAGGCAAAAAAATGTCGGACCCTACATTTCTGTGTTCGTGATGAAATTCTTTATTTGGAAGTAAAATAATAAACAGAGTGATGAGTGTGTGTGTGTGTGTGTGTGTGTGTGTGTGTGTGTGTGTGTGTGTGTGTGTGTGTGTGTGTGTGTGTG
>CAJUYI010000789.1:99896-117055 GCA_910591695.1 Galerucella pusilla
TGCCGTTTGTTCCATTCAAATCGGACCAATAGTAACGAAGTTAGGTGTTAGTGCCTTTTTGACAGCATTATTGCGCTACTTTCAACCATCCCCGGTATATCTATACTCTCGATTACGTAGATTACCTCCACACCGACCCCCGGATTAACATTGCAGCAGCCATACCATTCTTCGCTAATAATATGCATGAGAGCTTATGGCAGCATGTGTTGAATGCCTCGCTATAGACGCGAAGGTTGTGGGATCGAATCTCACCGAAGTTTTTTTCAGATTTTTAAATATACAACAGGACTAAAAATGGCTGCCGCTTTTACAACAGGACTAAAAATGGCGGCCTGCATTGAAATACTAAAAATGACTACATTCAAATTTGCCGCGCCACTCTCAGCGCCACCAAGCGGAGATTTTTGAAGTAGTGAGCTAGAAACTGTATTGCTCTATCTACTGTGCATTGCATGGAAGACATGTTCCTTGAACTATTCGGTACAACAGACGAATTTAACTTTATAAAATTCAAAATAACCATTAAACAATCACTGAGTTCGCAATTTTTGAATCAAATCACAGAAATAAATTGACAGATATTTGATTACTTTGAAGTTTTCCAAGCGGTCTTACTAGTTTGAAAATTCAAATTTTATATCGATAACATTCGGACTTTAATATATTGTAATAATATGTTTTTCCACTATTACATCGTCGTGTTTCCTGTCACAGAAAAAAATAGTGTATTATACACGGAAAAAATATTAGATTTTAGCTCTCGACCTCGAGCTAAAATCTAATACTTTTTCTCTTGTATAAAAAATATTATATTTATATTATTCGAAATTCATTTCAATACGATCGCGCAATCATCTTGAACGTTAAGGGTAAACAACCCTTACCGTTCTTAATACTTAATATACTATTTCCAGTCCCTGATCATCCATTTTTCCAATCGCTCTTTCATAATACAATCTATCTTACTATGGTAATAACGTTCCGATATATTGTCGAGTGATGACAGTTCGTTGATTTTTAATTTGTCGTTTATGTCAAACCTTATAGGGACAAATCACAAAATCGGTCAGAGTCACCCCATTTTACGGTGACAATATAGAATGAGTTACAATTAAAATAACAAAGTTGTATTTCACATTAGGTATAATCGGTAGTTACATGTGAGTCAAAATATATTCCATAAAGTCTCCATTTGTTCTCTATCTATGCCAATTTTCATAATAATGGTATAAGTAGTCTCCAATATACAGTGCTACTCGAAAGTCCCTTCCCCCCTTCGTATCTTTTGAACGGCTACACTAACATCAATAAAATTTGGAGGGTGAAAATAAAGTGTTGCAAACTTCTCTACGAATGGTAACAGGTGACGTAATATCGGTGATATCTCGTTTGAAAGGCATTGACATTGGCTACATAGCCATATAAATTTTGTTTGGGTTTAAACTAATTTTGATGGATAAATTGAATTAATACCAAAATTATTATTTTAAATTTAATTAATCAAATATCAACAATGGATTCTTATATCAAGTTTTCGAAATGTGCTCCGTCTACTTCCTGACAGTAATACATCCTATTAGTAAACTCTTTTCGTACCTGGTGCCGTAGTATAAACCTTGGATTCCAAGTACCCCCAAAGAAAAAAATCTAATGGTGTCAGATCTGGTGATTGAGGTGGCCATTCTATAGGACCTCGCCGTCCGATCCATCTACCTCGATATTCTTCATCCAGGTAACGTCTTACTGCACCATAATAATGTGCAGGAGCACCATCTTGTTGAAATGTTATTTCCAGATGGCTGAATTCATCTGAATTATTTTCCAGAATTACAAGAATTAACGGCTCAATTGCATTTTGTAACAGGTTCAGATACACTTCACCGCTTAAATTTGAATTCAGGAAAACAGGGCCAACTATGTGGTTTCCCAAAATACCTGCCCAAACATTGACTTTTTCTGGAAATTGGGTATGTTGTTCACGAAAAGTGTGAGGTTTTGTGTCACTCCAATACCTTACATTTTGTGTATTCACATTTCCATTAAGGCAAAAAGTACTTTCGTCACTAAAACAAATTGTTCTTGTGTAATGTGGGTTTTGACTAATTTTATTTGTCATACATTCACAAAATTCGAGTCTTCTGTCGGGGTCGTCATCCGAAAGGTAGTGCACCATTTTTAACTTGTATGGATGAAATTAATTTTAGCCAACACTCTGTGTACTGTACTTTTACTTACTTCACAAATATACGCAACTTTAGTTAAAGAGGAAGTAGGGTTTACTACCATTTCAGAACTATAACAATTTTTTTATCATCACTAAATGTTGGTCGACCAGATCGTTTGGCATCTTGAACACTACCTGTTGCTTCAAACTTGTGAAGAAGCTTCCTCAAATAAGTTCTCGAGATAGGTCGATCTTGGTATGTATCTCTCATTAAATGAACGTTCCGCTTCATGGAGATTCTTTCTAGATTCACCAATTATTAAGATAGCTGCTACTTTGTCGGCTTGAGTACGTACCATTGCCTATGTAAACTCTTAAACGTCTCGTTGAACAATAATAAAATTGAAGATTCAAGCTATTCATAGAAACTTTGCAAAGCAACAAATATTATTAAATCTCCATAAAAGTATACGGTCAAGCGGCTACCGCCACTGTTGAGTTAGATTTGTGCATATTGAAGTGGAATATACCGTATTCTGGATTCAAATTCCATCTTCCAGTGCTTATGCCATTCGTTAACTGTAAATTCATTCAATTCAATTCAATCATTTTTATCAATAATAGTTTCGAGTTTCGAAAAAAAATCACTTTTCAAATTAAGATATCGAAGAATTAATTATTGATTATCCCAACGCTTTACAAAATTAAAAATATATTTTCCAAAAACAGTGACCGTTCAAGTCAGAAAAAAAAACTCCTTTCTCAGCTATAGGCACCGACAGACAATGAATTATACTTCTCAGGCCCGATTGTATAAAGCATCGGTGACCGGATGGTTAGTTGACTGGGCGGTTGGTGGTGACCGGGCAGTGAACTCCACATGGCCACGATTGAGTCAAATGTGACAGATGACCGTTAAAATTAATTAGGCACTTTTTTCTACATCATTCATTCACCATTGGTTGAATGACCTCAGTCTCCGCTGCAACGACATGTTAGAGTCATCAGTGGCACATAGAAAAACGCAGTTGTTGTTGTTTAAATCATCTGAACACTGACAATTTATTTCTAAGTTGATTGTGTAAAAAAAATAATTTTTTTTTGAGGAAATAAAGAATATAGAAAAAAAAATTCACGGAATGAATGAAGATACTTTGAAAATTGTTGTAGTAATTTTAGCCACTAGATCTAGGAGTAGCAGTTCAGCTGATAGTTCCACTTGAATTTTTCTTCAATTTCTGACGCTGTTAATAGCGCCGTCAATACCTTGTTATCACATTTTAAATCTATTTCTATTAATATAGTTTTTTGAGGTTGAGCTGTCATTTTGTAAACCACCAAATTTATCCACCACCTCGATAAAACAGTGGAGTGGTTTGCAATTTTGGTTAATGCAACAGTAATAAATGAACGCGTCATTCCTTCAATCCACAATCCACAAAAGAGAAATGTAAGTTAGGTCAGGTTAGGTAACTTTACCCGCAAAGGAGAAGCAATTTTAATATCAATTATAAAGAACTTCAGACATATCATTGAGTCCAATTAGTCGAACACAGAGTTGAATATAAGTAAGAGTAAAGCTTGCAAAGCAATCAGAAAATCGTATAATAGTGTTAATGGCGGCATTATAAAAGATGTGAATTGTTTGGGAAACAAATCTACTAATAAAAAAGCGTGCAAAGGGAAATTTTGCTGTTAAAGAACAGCAGGTAATGGGTATTGTAGTTAACGATCTACTTACTATAATATGTTCTTATTTCACGTAATCATGATGGTTTATCGGACGATCCTATTTGCGTTCCAGCCTGCCTTTGGATCATTTATGTAACGGTTTCAGAACGGTAATTTCGATACACGGCTCAAATTGAATACTGTTTGGACTGGCCTGCGCATTGATACTGTAGGTTTGTTCCAACCCACAAGTTTTGTACGATCACGGAACGGTTTCAGAGCTGCTAGGATCGATTATATGCGCAGGCGTTAACTTCAAACGGGTACATGTCTATAAAAATCACTGCCGGGCTGGAACGGTTTTGTTGCATTTCGTACGATCAGATCAGTAGGATTGATTAGAATATAATAATATATGGACCTATTTTGTGGAATAATATTTTCAAAACATGTATCAGCCCAATTCACAACATCATTTACTAATTAAGTTAGTATCTACTTTAACTATCTACCTGAATAATTTTTATTCTTAACTCTTTTGTTAGGAATTAATTCCAAATCCTCTTCACTGCTTGTACTATCAAATTCTGAAAAATCACTAATTCCATCGTCACTCATTTTTACATAGAACTTTCTTTACTGAAGCAAGATTGATATACCGTAACGTACCCAACGCCACAAAAAACATTAGCTAGAAAAATTGAAAATCGGAAAATGGGTCAAAACGCTTAAAAGAATGCAAGAAACATAACCAAGCTAAATGACAGATAAAACAGCTGTTTAATTCAAAACAGTATCAATGCGCAGGCCAGTCCAAACAGTATTCAATTTGAGCCGTGTATCGAAATAACCGTTCTGAAACCGATACATAAATGATCCAAAGGCAGGCTGGAACGCAAATAGGATCATCCGATAAACCATCACGTCTCGGTTGGAACGCATTTTAATCACTGCGCATGAGCGTGATCGTCATGTTACGGTTTTTCGACGGGCTGGAACAAACCTTGTATTGAATTAAACAGCTGTTTTACGTGTCACTTAGCTTGGTTATGTTTCTTGAATTCTTTTAAGCGTTTTGACCCATTCTTAATATATATTAATCTTGCTTTAGTAGAGAAAGTTCTATGTAAAAATGAGTGACGATGGAATGGCGATTTTTCAGAATTTGATAGTACAAGCAGTAAAGAGGATTTGGAATCAATTCCCAACAAAAGAGTTAAGAATAAGAAGCATTTGGGTAAATATTTAAAGCGTAACTGAGCCACCTCCAAGTTCGAATATCCCTTTTGATTCAACGGAAACACGGGTAGTTACTATGAATCAATACAATTTTCAAGGAGTATTAATGAAGTGAAAACGAAATGGTTACGATCTGCCGAGTAAACGAACAAGCGTAACTGAGCCACCTCCAAGTTCGAATATCGCTTTGGATCTAACTGAATTCCGGAAAACTACCAAAAAAAATATATATCGGGTAATGAGTATAAGGAATAAAGTTATAAATCTGCCGGGTAAACGAACAAGCGTAACTGATCCACCTCCAAGTTCGAATATCCCTTTGGATCTAAATGAAATATTGAAGAAAAAAAACTAGTTCAATTTACTAACCCGGAAATAAAATTCAAGAGAAAAAAAACTCATCGACGCACAGAGTATAAACAAAACTCGGAAATAAAACTAAAATGTCACAATCCTAAGCAGTATCAATTAAATATAAAAGTCCTGTAAGTGAAACACATAAAATATTACCCTCAATAGAGAGCCGGCGAATAATCAATACTAATTACTTATTTAGCAATAAAAAAAAACAATTTTTCTGGAACAAATTAATTTTTATTCAAAGTGGGTGTTATAAAATTAAAAAAAAAAACTAAAACGAGTTTCAACTCGACAGCGAGTTTAATGAAAATCTAGAATGTATAAGCAAAATTAAACTTCTTTATCATCAATAAGTAAATACTATCACAAAACAATTATTCCCAAGACAAATCAAACTAATTTTAATAATGCCGGTTATGTAAAAAAAATGAACAAAGTGACATAAAATGAGAATCAACCGGTCAAGAAATTTAAAAAAATATATATCCTGACTATTTCTAGTTTTACGGAGGTACGGAAATTTTGGATACACGGTGATTACTAAAATATTTTCCTTTTTGAATCGGCTTCGGTTTTGGACTACACTCTTTTTCCACTTTCAAAAGAATTATTGTTTCTAAATTTTCAAACTCCGGGAAACGGATCGGAAACACACTCTCGGACTAACACGGTAAATAGAATAAATATATTCCGTACCACTAGCAGAGCACAGTAGCAGAGAGCAGAATCAACTTCTACTGTCCTTTTATATTCTCATTAGTAAAATTTTAATTAGAAACTACAAAAAATTTGTCATATACCAGACGTCTTTCGGAATTAAATAAATTAAATAGAACGGTATATATACCAAACGTCCTCTTTGATTGAAAAATTTCAACTTCGGAAATGACTAAATTTTATGATTCAAAATAAATTTGCGTACCTCCGGACTAATACAAAAAATACTAAAACTACAATATAACGGTAATAAAAATAAAAAATGATATTTCAGTAACAAAAGGGAATCGGAAAGTTAGTAACGAGTTATTTAAAACCAAGTAGTGAAATGAAATAGTGAAAAACGTCAAAAAAAAACTCAAATCGGTACAAAAAAAAATAACTCGTTACAATATTATTATATTCTAATTAATCCCACTGATCTAATCGTACGAAATGCAATCACAAAACCGTTCCAGCCCGGCAGTGATTTTTATAGACATGTAACCGTGTGAAGTTAACGCCTGAGCATATAATCGATCCTAGCAGCTTTGAAATCATTCCGTGATCGTACAAAGCTTGTGGGTTGGAACAAACTAGTAACAATAGTTTTTTTTCATGCTCAACTTTTGAGAGATCAAACAATGAATATGTTTGTTACAATAAAAAATAGATTGCATTGAGAAAATGAATTGTTGGTATTCATTCAATCAGCGATCATGATCTACACCGCTCCATTCCTCTCTCTAACATAGATCATATCCCCACACATTTGTAAATAATTCGTTATTATTTAATCAACATCTGAATTGTCACTGGAAATAAGTTATGAGGCAAAGCAAGGTATGCTGGGTCAGCTAGTTTTATTTTATAATCTCACAAATATAAACTCTCTTTGAAATCAACAACGTTCACAATAATGTTTACAATAACTACGAAAACCCATTTTCAACAGACAGCTTGTCATAACCAAATTATCATTATATTATATTGTCGATAAATAAATCGAGGTTGATTCAGACTATTGGATTTAATGCGGAAACGGTTAATTTGTATTTAATATTACTTCGAATTGAACGGAATACAGAAGCAGTGGAAATAAATTGATTCAGGCACATTAATATTCAACGTGACGGAGGCTACAGTCGTGAATGCAAGTTGGACAAGCCTGTTTCAAGCAATTTGTACAGACATTTTTTTCTTTGAAGCCATATTTATGTGGGCCCATTGGCCTATTGGCTACACCAACACTAACACTTAACACTAACGTGCATTTCGATAACCAAGTTATCTACTTCAGATAATGGAGGTTATTCGTCATCCATAAAATAACGCGCCAAACTGGTTTATCTGCAGGAACAAATCAGCCTAACGCACAAAAATCTTACAATCGCTTTTTTCTCGATAAACTGTACAGAGGACTATAAGGTTTAGGTCTGTGTTTCCATTGAAACTATTATAATATTAAAATATTTTTGTGCTTCCAGATGTATCCCAGATTCTATTGTTAAATACATTTTTTGACAATTTCACAATATTCAAACTAATTGAATGATTTTTATCTAAAACATGCTCAGCATCACTCAAATTCTCTGTGCGTCGAAATTTTAATTGAGTTACATAATTTTCATAAAGAATTTTTATACTGGAAAATGATTTACTTCTATCAAACACTTTCCCATTTTGAATTACAGTATCTTACAATATAATAACTAGGTGAAAAAACAGCTTAAGCAAAAGGTCTTATTGCCTTCCCAGGTTAATGTATCTAGAGAAAGCAATAGAGCAATGGCATCGTAGGGTTAGTGACTGGTCACTTGTATTCCAAATTTTTTACGAATTTTCAATTTTCAATAGTATTTTATCATTTTATTTCATGGGTTCCTCACAACAATCCAATGAGTTCTTGTCCCAATCAAATCCAATCTTTCGAAACAATCCTGTTAGCTGATTATGACAATTATGTTTCCTTTATCTGCTTTGAAAAAAAAAACGGTACCTTTCCCTGAAAATTTTGACAATATCTATGGTTTGTTAGATGGAAACCAATTTTATTATTTGGAATATTCTTACACATTTGACTTCTGCCCGCCTTCCTCACAAAACCCTTAGCATCACAAGGAAGATATTGAATAAAATTTCCAATATATCCAATCAATTCACTGAGGTCACCAGAAGGTAGCGCAAACTTTAAACCTTTGTTTAACAATTCAACCTCCACACCACCGAAAGTTTTGGACAAAAAGATTTCCAACAATATTAATGACTTCCATACGAAATTATTCAGGTTTTGGTTTCGATTTCTTAAGTTTCTCACGTATAATAAAAATCTTCTTTTTTAATTTTGATTTCTCAACCATAAACATTTCCCTTTGAAACACACCATTCGTATTCTGAATATGTTAATATATATGTTAATTATTTGTGGAGTTCGAATGCCATTCCAAGAATATTTCTTTCCCAATCTGTTGAACAATTTTTTATTTTGATCTCCCCCGGAGGAAGATCATATTTTTCTCCATCACCTCTGCCGTTTTCAGTGTAAATATTTCTTTTTTAATAATAATACAATTAGTTATTGTTTTATAGGTGTCGAATAGTGAATGGGCACGTAAGGTTATGATTTAATGCTAGGTAAGAATGCATGTGCAAGTGAGAGGCTAGAGAACTGTCACGTGAAAAGGATAGTTGATCTGGGACAGTACGTATGTATGCTGATGAGGTAATTGTCAAGCATCGATATTATATATCATTGATAATCGTCAATTAACATAACAGGCTCAAGTACAGCTCTTGTCAAAAATAGTGTAAATAGTAAAGTTACATAATAAACACCATCCCAGTGAATCATGTAGTTTTCATACGACTATTTGAGCGGCTTTCAAACGACCTGGACTTTCATAAGTTCATGTGGAGTCCAAAACAACATACAACACAACAGGAACAATATGAAATGGTCATTTTCAAATTATAATTCCTGGCCTACATGCCTTATTCCGATTATTCCAATATTGATAACACTTCCAATGAAATTCAATTTATAATGGTGCCCTAGTAGTCTAAATATAGCTGAAGTTCCAATTGGAATAAATCTCCCGCACCATGTAAAATACCAGTGAATTGTTTATAAAATGTTTCATATTCTCCCTTATTAAAATGGATATTACATTACCAAAACAGGGTCCAGTAATGATAAATGTGCTTTTGAAAAACAAGTCATTTGGCACCGTGAATTGTTACATTAATTTCAATCAGTTCAATCATTCGAATCAAATACCTAGTTCCTGTTGTGCAGCTAGCTGAATTTTCGATTATTTTTCATTCGCTGGTAGTAATGTTTTTTTCCGTCGACCGTGCGTTTTGGAATTAGATAACTATTCACAAAATAATTTATCAAGGGCCCAAACCCAAAACGATCTCCTATCAATAAACAAATTTGGTATAGGGTAAACCAGTGAAATACGCCCCACCGGGAAATACGCCCCAGTCCGAGTAACATAAATACTATTCGGCAGCCGGTACAGTAACCACCAGTCCCTGCTGTTGTTCACTTTTTTTATCGTGGTGAGCCAGAAATTTCAGCTATTTCGGCACTTTTCACTCGAAAATATTCATATTTCTGTCGTTCAAGGTCCCAGTCCAGCTCCTAAAATTATACGGTAAGTAATTATTTTGCAAATTTCAATTTGTTTCTCAACTTTTTTGGAATTTTGTTGAAACCATAAGTAGATGCGTTTTATAACCTATAAATTCCCATTTGTTCGTTAAGTTTGCGCCTTGCCTTGACCTATGAGGTTGGTGGGGCGTTTTTCACCAGTGATTGTGAAAAACGCCCCAGTACTAACGGTATAAAACGCCCCATCAACTATTATAGCTTTTAATGAAACCTTGTCTTCCTAGTCATACGACGCAAGCTTTACAACCCTTGGATACGTCCTTTTATAAACCACTCAAAACATATTTTTTCCAAGAGGCTGAACATTGGATGATACAAAATAAAAATAGAAAACTATTGAGAATAAACATTTCCAGATTAATTGGTAAAGTATTAGATAAGGAAGCTACTGTAGCCAATGGTACAGCTGGTTTTAGAGCTTGTGGTATTCATCCATATAATCCTGAAGCAATTCCCGAACACTTCTTTTCTTTTTCTGATGCAAGTTTGTCAGCCAGTAACCCACATCAAGCTACTCCGTCCACTTCAAACAATCTTCCTACATCTACTAATGGATCAGATCCAGCTGAACCTTCAACTTCTGGTATTTCGGGACATAAAAAAACCCTACATAAGAACAGAGAGCCTTCTTCCACCCCCTCCATACATTCAGAAAATTCAGATGAAGAAGAAACTCCTTCCAAATTTTTGAGAGAAGATAATCCCATTCCCTGGATTCCTCACAAAATTGGTAAAAGAAAACAACATGCTTTGGAGCTAACGTCTCCTGAAAATCGTGCCAAAAGGCAAGTTTTTTCAGACAATAAGAAAGCCATCGCCGTGGAAATAGAAATTGAGAAAAATGCGAAAATATCCAATGATAAAGGCAGAGTCAAATCTAAAAAATCTAAATCACGTATTTCAAGTTCTTCAAGCTCCGAAAGTAAACCCATTCTAAGCTCTTCTGACGAGATGTCGGATGATACTGAAAACTTTTGTGTCGAATGTAGCGAATACTATTTTACTACAAAGTCTAAAGTTGACTGGATTCAATGCCCTAAGTGTTGGCTACACGAAACTTGCGAAAGTCACTTAACCACATGCAGTGGTGGTGCTAATGAAACACTTAAGAAGGTATAATTTTTTAAGTGGGGCGTATTTAACGACTATAAGGGGGAAAACGCCCCATCGCATTATTTTTTTAATATAACTTTTCCTAAAAACTATGTTACTGTTTTGTCAAAATGTGTTCAGCATAATGAAATATACTGTTTAGTTGATATGTTTATGGAACTGAAATAAAAGATAATAAGTTTGTATTTTTGTAAAAATAAATGTTTCTCAAAATGTGGGGCGTATTTCACAGGTTCACCCTAGGCAACCAAACACACTATAATATTTAAACTGACTTCTAGTATAGAGAACTTTACTGTTGTTTTTATTACGAAACTATAATAATAATTAGTGGAAAACGAAACATATGACATTTGAACCGACTTCTCTGTAACATTTGAATGTCATCATTTATTATTGACAGGACTTACCTGTTGAACTAATGACTATTTGAAATAGTTGGCCACTCCGAACGGCCGACCCAAATCCAATGGATCCCATTTTCTTACTTTTAAGTTGAAATACTTAAAAAGTGAGTACAACGCGCAGAACAGGTCATCAATTCCAACTAAAATGGTAAAACGTTAATTATTGATCATTGAAACAATGAAGGAATAGATATTTGAAATTTGTCTCGAGGACGTTTTATATTTCCAGTCAGTGACTGTGCGACTTGGATTATTGATTAATGACTGTCGACCAAGCGAGGTATCCCAGCAATTACAATTCAAGGGCTTATCTCCGAAAACCGAGTGGCTGAACGGCATTTGTCCTTGCCATTCCAAAAAATCTCCGAAATACTTCATTCTTTCCAAATCAACTGTAACGATCTGGTTTAAACTATTAATCTTATTTGGTACGTAGTGGTTAACTGGTGTTGGATTTAAGTTGAGAAACTCCAGACAATTAATTATATCCCCAGGAAATGCAGTGATGGGCAAATGTGTAGAAGCAAGTAGATATTTCTGGAATGGTAAGACATATCGTGATGGAAATTGGTAGGTAGGAATCACATCGAATTGTGTATTTATTTTAATGTTTCCAAGAATCTAGAAATACCGATCTTAGGATTTGTAATGGATCACTCTGTTTATTATTTTACTTCCAAATAAAGAAATTCATCACGAACACAAAAATGTAGGGTCCGACATTTTTTTGCCTAACCTAACCAAGATCTTGATGAATAAATTGATGGCGAAGAAAACATTCCAAAAACAAGCTTCCATTTAATCGCCATTTGAATTAAATCAGACCAATTGATTGAATACATATATCACACAATTATAAAGGGGGTCCTTGAGCAATATTGGAATTAGAGTAACGTCACATAGCTAAGCATGCATTGGATCTATTCTGTAACTAATCCTTTAAAATTTAGACGCCTATTGAAAATAAGTTTTTAACGGGCCTTTAAAAATTTGTTTTTGAAATGCTATTCTGCAAGTATACATTTTAGAGGACTCTTAAAAATTATATATTTTGAAGGGTTCCTTAAAAATTTCGAGTAGAGTATCTGGCAACAGCGCTTTTGTCATTTAATAGCCAATCTTTAATAAAAAGAAGGGAGAGTAATTGAAGATAGAAGAAAAACATAATAATATGTATTTGATGGTAACCCACAAATCACTCCATATAAACTGTTTTTGGTTTCTTGCATGCAATTATTATAAGTTACATAGGGTGTTTTCAAATGACACTTACAACTTTTGCATAATATCCCATCTCTTGTAATTTGTTGGCTGCTTAGTGAAAAATTTTGTTTGAATGGGATATAATTTAACTTTGTCATTATCTGATTTTTTATTGTCACCAATTCTTTTGTGAATAAAATATCAAGTTTGGGAAAGTATATTCAACAATCTCCTTCCAACGTTTTAGATGCAAATTTGTTCCTGTTACATATTCTAACCACTAACCATTAGCAGTTTGGTAATTATTGGAAAAAATAAATTGAAAATATTTGTTCAATTTCATTACATTCAAAAACCACATGCCAAATGTCGAATCAATTTATTCATCCATTTTAAAGTTATTAAATTGAAACATTTAAATTTTTATAACTGCAGCACCCAGTATATCAAAAAGTAAATAGTTTAGATCCCTTAATCCTTATATCACTTTGTCCAATTTTACGAGAGGTATCTACATGCAAACGTTGTAAGTGTCATTCGAAAATACCCTGTATTATTGTTATAATGTTATAAAAAATGTCACGGGCGCCAAGAACGACTGAAAAACGATGAAGTTTTTCTAATTTTTCTTGACACTTCCTTGGAAAAGAGAAATACTTTTAAATAAATTAGTAGGTATTTGAAAGGGATCACTCAAGTCCCTAATACTTTTTTGTTGTAATCTAAATTATGCCCAAGAATAATAAATAAAGATTGTTAATTCAAATTATTTCAAATAATATAACCTAACAATGTTTCTCACTTCTCGTGGTTTGCAATTAATTCTTCAATCAAGGTTCCACCAGAAACATCTACATACGCCATTTTTCTTACCGTTATTATTTAAAGGCACACTTCACCATCCCTTTAAAAATAATAGTTTTAACAGGCTATTTCAAAGGAATCCTTTAAAATTTCAAGGGAAATGTGGTTAGCGAATACCGATTTGATTTGAGCGCCGGTTAAATTTTTAACGGCCTCTAAATTTTAGAAGAAGAGTTACAGAATAGGCCCCATTATCATCCAAAATATGCCTGTATACCAAATTTCAGCTCAATTGGTTCAGGATAACTGATTTAGAACTCAGTTGCAAGATTCCAACTGGACAAACATACATTGCAGCATGTGAAAAGTATTTGAAATAATTGAATCATTTCATCAGTTTTAAATATTATCGTTGTGGTTTATGGGACAAGCCTGTAAAGCACTAGTAGCTGAGTGAAATTCTTGTTTCAAAATGGGGCATTTTCGAGAATATTTCTTGAAGGCAGGGTTAACTGTTGATAAAACAGAGAATGATTTAGATTCAGATTTATTCATAGCTATGATCAAAATAAGTAGTACCTATATCCGAGTATCAACAGATGAATTTTTCCAATCATTACAATGTGGAACTGCATTCAATTGGGTAAATTGAATAAAATTTTTCCATATTGAAAATATATCCACTAAATATCTGAGTATGTTGAAATGATGATTTTAAAATTCACTTCGTAAGAAATGGAAAACCATTAACCTGTCAGCTTGCTAAAGGAGCTATGGCAAACGTTATTACGTTACAGGCGCTTGAAGCTTCAGATAACCGTACAGAAGTGGACAATACCAATTGTAAACTAACAACGTTCACTACTGAGAGAATGAATAGATGAATGCATAAGTCAAAGTAAAAATGCGCTAAGAGTTTCAACATGAATCCTAACGGGACATTGTCACCTATATGGGTACCTGAAAAAGCTTGAAATAGTGGAGCAAGAGGAATGTAGATAATGTGGCATGGCAGGAGAAACCTACATCTTCATAATTTCCAATTGCACAGCACTTCAGAATCATAGGGCATTGCACCTGAAAGATTATTGAAGAGAAGTGGGACATTTACCTAAGTTGAAGCCTGCAGATATCCTAAAATTCCTCCGGGAAATGGTACTAAAGAAATACTAGTTTCTGAGACTCTTATCAGAAACTAAGTAGAAGTGAGGAGTCACAATAGATCTCTTAGGTCTTAGTGAATGTCACCTCAAAATTCATACATACATACATAGCTCAAGTGAATAATATAAGTATTAGTTCTTTCATTAGACTACTATATCGCAGAAAATATGAATTTTCTGGATAATCTTTTTATACTCCAAATTTAACTTCAACTTAAACTATAATTTGAATACATTTTGAAACATACAGAGTGTTCCAATGAAGTGAGGCGTATCAGAGTTATATTTTTTCTCATGGAACACCCTTTATTTTATTGCATTTTCTGATTGCCCCTAAAAATATGATACTCCTCCATAATGGCTCCCTATACCTAAATAAAGAGGGTTCCGAGTTATGCAGACTTTTTTTCAAATCTCGAAAAAAATTGACATAGCAAAATCTAAATAGTAGGACATTCGTGGAATGAGTACTAAATATCTCTTTACAGGGTGTTCAGAATTTTCAGTTTCATTATTAGATCATTCAATGTGCAGGATAAGGCTTATTTTGAACGGAACACCCTGTATTTTAATTATACATTATATGTAAAAAAAATGTCCTCTTCCGAATGGTATAAGAGTGTTCTATACCCGGTATTATACTTTTTGTGCAATTTACAATTTTCTTAAATTTTATGCTAAATCGTTTTTAAAACATCTGCAATTCTTTCTAAATTTCAAACTGATTATCTTGGCATAGTTTTTGTAAGAAACTTAAATACGTTTTAAGCCTTCAGAAAATATAGGGTTCTGCTATCCTATACCGACTGGTTAGAAAGATATAGCCACTCTCACAGAAAAATCACTAACCACTTAGAGACATTTTATGAAATAACAAAAGACAAAAAAGTTTCATTTGTTATATCAATGAACTATCAATTTTTTTCGATATGTTCACATTTTTAAGAAAGTCAGCATAACCCGGGACCCTCTGTATTTAGGTATAGGGAACCATCATGAAGGAGTATCATATTTTTCAGGGGCAATCAGAAAATGCAATGGAATGTAGGGTGTTCCATAAGAAAAAATATAGCATTGATACTCTACACTTTATTGGAATATGTTTCAAAATATATTCAAATTATAGTTTAGGTTGGAGTAAAATTTGTGGTATGAAAATATTTTCCGGAAAATATATATTTTCTGCGATATTTGTCTGGTCACGAACTTTTGCTGTATATCATTTTATAAATACTTTTTTGTTATTATCTTACTTGGCATTTGAATGGAAAATATTGCAATCTATGTTTTTGTAAGCGTAATAGAATGGTTTCTATAAAGCTGGAAAAATATACAAGCTGTTCCATTACAAATTTCTAAATCGACATAACTGCCGATTGAACCGGAAATTCGGAATGGTTGGAAACATCGAATACAAATACGCTATTCACTGTGATATCTACCTTCCAAATTCCATTTTAAAATATCTAACAATTACAGAGATATTTACTTGGTTCCAAAAACTTGCCCATTACTGTATATGAATGATTGATAGTTATTTCACCAACAAGTGTATTAATAAAGACTATTGCTAATCAGTTATAAAGATGGTCTAGTTTGATTATTCTCTCTGCACTACCACAGTATAAGTATCCAATGAAAAGACTTTCTGAGAAGAACACAAAAACTAATACAGCGTCACAGTAAATCCAAAATATGGGGGACGATCAAATTGTTGGAAGATCTTATTACAGAATTAGACTGTACAAAAATAACAGGTGAACGACCATGCAACAACGACGTTTTAAATAGAATGATCATATTAAGAAACATACCCAATGTTAACTGAAAAATGAAAAGTATTTGATAGTGAGAATCACTTTTTGAGAATATTTTCCAGCCGTTCAACTAAGAAGCAGCAACTACTTTCCGGACTATAATAATAGACACCAACGGATATTGAATTACACTTCAGTCGAACGGGGTTGGCATATTTACAAGATATTCAGAATCAACCAATCTAGTATGCAATTAGATGGGACAGCATATTAACTTGTAGACCGGTTTCGGCGTATTTGCGCCTCATCAGGACAAGGTATAATACGATCTCCGTCCGCGAGCTAAAAGCCTATTCACGAACTAAAAATACACCAAAATCACAATTGATACATATCTTCTAGTAACGGAAGTGTAAAAGTTGTGACAGTAACAACATTTTCACCTCCAACCGCAAACCAAAATTCGAAAAATCTAACAAGACACGTGGTCACGAAACAATGAAGTATTATTGCATTTTCTTGTAATATTGTCTTATTTAATGAAGTGCTTTTAATAGACAGCCTGAGTGTTTACGTCACAACTGTGGGCGGAGCCTGGACTGGCTCCAAACAAACCCTCTTTCTATGTAAAAGTCCCATGAGGAATTTTTTTGTGTGTTTTCAACGTTATAAAGGCAAAATAAGACTTCTAGTTTCTATATTGTGTTAGAGGAACGTGCCTTTCAAGTGTATTTGTATAGGTTTTTGCCAAGGTGAGTTAGTTTAATTACTAAATTAAGTTGAAAACTTTTTGAGGTTATGTTGGCTATTTTATTTTATTAGAAACCATCTAAACTCTATTCTGTATTTGAGTATAGAATCTTGCTAGTGCCAGCATTTCCATTCATAAGGGCGAGTTGTATC
>CAJUYI010000790.1:0-27651 GCA_910591695.1 Galerucella pusilla
CAAATTATGAGACGCTGCGATATGAGACGCTAAGTTCACATACGTTCGATACAGTACTTATACTTCTTTATCCAAAGCGAAACACTGCATACTAAAAATAGCAGAATAATTGTATAATGTATAATTTTAATGGAAAATTCCTACTTATAGGATACTACAAATTTATGCAGCAGCTGAATTTATTTTAAAAATAGCTTAACTTTAACTATACCTTTATGTTAATTATGTTGCAGCATATTTCTGTATAGTATTTGTAATGTATTTGCAATGTATTTGCAATTCTAAATACCTAAATTGATGAAAAAAAGTTTTTTTGTTCCTTAGAACTAAAAAATTGTCAGGATATTTCTGAAAAACGGATAAGCTGATAGGAATTTTTAATGTCAAAAGAATAATTGTGTTTTGTCAAATTTTATTGCTGAAACATACATTTTTATTAATCAATAAACTTGAAATAAGCAAGTGGAGCCAAAGTTAAAGTTATTCATGAAATTGTAATGCATTCCAATGTCAAAACTAGGGTAAATATTACCCTGAAAACCCCCTGAAGCCAATGAAATCAATTAAGTAATAGCAATAAAAGGTCTCTAACTTAGCTTTACATAAAATATCTAAAATATCATCAATTTTAAAACAGTGCACCTTGTTAATAATTCCTGTTACCAAGCCACAATTAATTTTAGGGGAATCACAAAATTTCTCATAGAAGCTTTCAAGAGGATACAAGATGAATCACTCAAAAAATATCATATCATGTTTTTCATAAAAATTTAAAAACTGTATTACAAGATTTGATCTTAAAAATCCATAACAATTGGACTCTGCAATGGAAGTGGAAATGTGAACCAACATATTCTTTAAAAATGGTTATATTTTCTAAATCAATATTTTTAAAACCTCTAGTGTTCATTAAGGGGTTAGATAAATGTGCATTTTCCAGGGAATAATGAGAAATATATTCATAATGTCTGTTTATATGGATATTGTTCTAAAGGGCAATCGATTGTTTCCAAAGTTTTTTTATATAATACATATAACTTCCGAAGGCAAATCAGCTAAAATTATTCAATGGATCATGTTGCTTTACATCATTTACTAATTGGATTAAATTATGCACATTATAGGCGTTTTCGGAAAGTTACTCCGGCTCACTAACTCGATCCAGAGAGGTCACGTGATGAATCACTCCGATCACCTACCACAAGGAACATACAGAAGATATTTCGTTCTATGGTTTCGTTTTTGATCTGACAGCTAACATCAATAAATTATTATTTGTTTAATTTGATTAAATTATCATTATTTATTATTTTTTAATAAAAATCATGCAAGTCGAAGAAAATTTGGGGAGATGTGGTAAGATTGGGGTCATCAGCAAATTAAATGTGACAATAAAAAAATGTGAGAATAAATTTGAAAACCTAAGGAAAGCATATAAAAAAGTTGTTGATAACAACAGCAGTACAATACAGGTGGAAAATTGGCCATTTTTTGAAGATTCCATTTTTTCAAAGGATCCAGATATAAGTCCAATTTCACTATGCAGCAACATTGCAGGTCCACCTATATCAACTCCTGTCGCTGAGGGAAATTTGAGTACCTTAAATCTAAATGTAAGGTAATTTTTCGATTGTTATTTGAACCATGTTTTATGTTTTTGAATCTTAGAGACTAATTGAATTATTGCTTGAAAATTCTTGACTACAATTTTTTATCAGCATATTTGTAATTATTTTCATCTACAGGATACTAATACTCGTCCTGTGAAGAGGAAGAAACCATCCAAAGACGAACCTGAATGGTTGAAAAAATTTAGAGAAGATTGCCAACATCGCCATGAGGAGAAAATGAAAAGGCAAGACAGCCTACTACAAATATTGGAAAAATTAGTTGAGAAATGATAACAGTGTTCTTCAAACTCATGAGAATTATTTCCAAGTTTTTTATAAATTTATTTATTTTTGTTTGTCCAAACTAATTTTAAGTTATTTTTTGTGATAAATATTTGTTTGCTCAAACTCATAAAGTTTTGTTTTTCATGATATTGTAGATAGATTCTAAGAGTTTTATTTTATTGTTTTTGTTTGTTTTTATTGTGATATTAGAGATTTATTTTTTGTTTATTGTGCAAATTATTTGATTTTTGACATTTAATTCATGTTAATAAAAAATGATTTAATAAAAAAAATGGTTCTTCAATTTTTCAACGCAGTGATATAAGGATATTTGTGTTTCATAATCAAAAAAGATTTATTTGTGTTTTTGGTTTTTAATATGGATAATGGTAATAAACAATAAAACAAAGTAATTATAACATAACTTGTTTACAAATTATATACCTCTATGCAGTATCAATTTGAAATATTTGATCGGTAATTTGTTCATTATCCAACTCATGTAGATACATTTCAATATTTGTATCCTTATTATGCATACATATGTTGTGTGAAACACCACAAGCAATTAATACTTGTGGAATCATTTCAGTTCCGTAAATATTCATAAACTTTAGAATTCTGAATCTTCCCTTCAGCAACGCAAACGATTGTTCAATGAATACACGAGTTGATTGTTGGAGATAATTGAATTTTTTCTGTTGCTGGGTTGAATATCCATTATCTTTATATGGTGTTATCAAGTTAACACTATTTGGATATGCTGTATCACCCAATAGATGATATTCTTCATTGAGTTCTGGCATTATCTGTCGATACAATGGTGATATCTTATAATAAACTCGAGCATCATGCACACTACCTGGACACCCTGCAAATAGGAAAAATTAATTTTCGTTATACTAATTTTGTGATATTTGTACAACAAACATTTATTCAGTCAAAATTAAACTGAATATAAGGTTCAAAAGCAAAGCAATCTGTGAAGATATAAGAAGTATCACAAACAGCTTGCAAAATAATGGAATGGTACTGTTTCCTATTCAAATATTTATTGGCCATGAATGTGGGAGATACAATAGTAATATGTGTTCCATCAATAACCCCTATAACACCATCAATACCTCCTCTCTTCTTGAAGCCTCTCTTCACATCATCATATACTTCAGGCCATTTGATATATTGACCAGAAACCTGAACCAGAACACTAACAATTCTTTGGAAATATTCCCAGGCTGTACTCAATAAGACGTCAAAGCGGTCTGCTACTGATCTACAAAAGTTATCAACATATCAAAATTCATCTTAACTGAAATATGGATGAGAATGCAATTACCTATACACCTCTTGATTGGCTAACATCCATATGGTCAGTAGTAGCTGCTTCTGGGGACATGATGGTCTACCTCCAAGTGAAGTGGCCTGATAAATTGTATGTCCCACCTGTTCCAAAATGATTTGAATTGTAGTTCTTTCTAATCGGAAATGACTCTGGAAATCTAATGAAATTTGTGATGTTCGATTTGTGAAGAAAATATCATGAGAAGATACATACCTCTCATGGAATAACATGAAATTACTTCTCCATAATTCTGGATGCAAACTCGTCTTCGTTTAGGAAAATGTTTCTTAATCTTACTGGAAGATAACAAAACATACATCTCTTCTTCAACTTCGTCATCATCTTCGAAAAAATAATCAAATGCCAACGCCAACGCCCTTTTGTTTAGGATAAATAAAAGCAAAATATTTCATTACCACCAAAGGAACTATGTTATGTTATATTACCCTTCAGTAATGCGCATGCGGTGCCTATAGCGTCTCTACCGCCCTACGTTTCGAGGTGGGTTACGAAAAATAATAATAATAAACATCTTTATTATTTTCTTTCAAACGTACAAAAAGAGAGAGAGCATGATTAGGGGAAGAGAAGGACTCGCTATGGCATGAGAGAGGTAGGAGTGATAGAAGGAAGAAGACGAAGTTCAGTTTAATGATGGTAACCACCCTTAAACTGCGCTTCCACTCAACCCTTGAGAAATTTGTAGAGGTACTAATTAAATAGTAAAAGTTAAACAATGGAACATAATAACAAATAAAATTCCCAACTCAATGAAAATACAAGAATACAACAATCCATTCCTCATTAAATAAAAAATGAATACATATATACATAATCATTGTCTGGTCATAAGAAGTGTTTTGAGATGCGATTTAAACATTGATATATTGCAATTTTTCATGGATTCAGGAACACTATTATATACCGAGCATATTTGGTAACTGTAGCTTTGACGGAATTTTTCAAGTCTAAAGGAGGGTGGCGATATAATGAACCTGGGTCAGTCATCCAGTCAACAACTCTGAAGTTTCCGAACACAGGTAGTGACTGATATATTCTTTGCATATATTTCTCCAAACTTATCAACAAAGTACTGAAGAAGAGCTTCAGCATAATTCAAAAATTCGATGTTGGCACATAAACTTGGACATATTAAGATATGTATGGCAACATGGAGTAACAAAAAATGTTTTCAAGAACAACTGGTCCATAATATAATAAGAACTGCCTAAACTCAGTGGCCTTCCAACGATCTAGATATTTTAAAGTTCTAGGAAGCCTAGCAAATTCTTTAACACTACAAGTTCTTATTATTTCTAAATATTCACTGATATTCTCAATATCCCCTTTAAAAAGACTAATCCCCTGATGCCCAGACACCCAAATTAATAGTAAACGCTTTGTTACCCCCAAGCAAACAAAATGCATATAATCTAGAGGTATATCCTTGATTTAATTAATACCTAACTCTGTCAATATTTTTGGGCCTTTATGATATTAACCATCCAACATATTAACAAATTCTTTATGGTTTCGTAAATCAACCTTTCTGTATAAATGAGTCATTCTATGTTCCTTATATTCCCCCACAACTTCACACTTTGTGCAACCAGAAAAGGAGATGTGTCCTTTTGCATTTAGAACATATAATTTGGCTGGGGCACCACATGAAATTTTTGATATTTCAATTTTAAAATTTGAAGAATTAATATTTATTCCATCATTTTTAATTTTTTGAAATTCATCAACAAACGTTTTTGAAAACTTATTTGAATTTTGAAGCTCAGTGTTCCCATGATAAATACCAATAGGAAAAGGGCCACTATTGTTCAAATTATCTATCAATGCCAAGATTGAAAAGTTTGTGGTAGATGTCCAACAATCAGCCTGGAATCATACAGTCGAGGTTGAAAAAAAAGTGTCTGGAAACAATTACCCCAGAGAAATATATGAATTAGTATCAGAAAAAAGAAAGGCAAGGAAGAAATGGCAAACTTCTAGGAGCCCTAATGAAAAAACAGTGTCCAATAGACTCGCCCAACAATTAAAAAGGGAATTGCAAAAAATAAAAAACTATAAAGTTTGTACATACCTAAACGAACTGACAGACGACAAAAATCCAGAATGCTCACTCTGGAAAGCAACAAGAATACTTAAAAGGCCGATCACCCAAATGAAAGCAATTAGGAAAGAAGAGGGAGGTTGGGCCAAAAATAATATGCAAAAAGCAATTCTATTTGCAGAACACCTTGGAGGGATATTCCAACCTAATGAACTAGCAGCAAAGAATTCACTTGGAGGAAGACAATCAGTTGGAGAGAAATATATTAAATTGGTCGCTCCCAGAGAAGTAGCCGATTAAATAAAAACAAACCTGGAATCAAAAAAGCCCCTGGATATGATCTAATCACTGGAGAAATATTAAAACAGCTGTCAAGAAAAGGCATTGTGAAACTCACTAATTTGATCAATGCAGTTTCCAGACTGAAGCATATTCCAAGGGTCTGGAAAATAGCTGAGGTGATTATGATCCTAAAACCAGGAAAAAACGCAAGCCAAGCTAAATCTTACAGGCCAATTTCCCTCTCACCTGTGATATCAAAACTCTTTGAAAAGCTATTTCTGGAAAGACTTAAAATTATTATGGACCAAAATATGCTCATAAAAGACTATCAGTTTGGATTTCGTGAAAAGCATTCGACAATAGAACAAGTGCACAGGATCACAGACATAATAGAAAAAGTCTACGAAGAAAAAGAATTATACGCTGCTCTGTTCCTAGACCTAGCCCAGGCGTTCGATAAGGTCTGGCACAAGCAGATTCTGAAACCCATTTGGACACACGGACTACAGTTTTCGGGCTGTACCAGTTCAAACCAACATAGCACCCATACAAAGATTCCAAAACAAAGTACTCCATACTATTGTGAGCGCTCCATGTTATATTCGAAATGCAATTCTGCACAGAGACGTCCATGTACCAAGAGGAAGAAATTATGAGATATGCCCAAAACCACGAAGACAGGTTACATAATCATGTTAACATCGAGATGCTCCAGCTACTCGATCAACACAACCTAAGGAGAAGACTGAAAAGGACGAAACCTTCAACCTGGTGTAAGTGACAAGTGAAAGTGTTGAAAGCAGAGCACAGTGATAAGTGAAAGTTCACAGTTGAGAACTAAGCGACATCAATGGATTATAACTTAGTTTTAAGGATTGTATTCATAATTTATTATAAGACAAAATCGCTGGTTGGTCGTTGTTCTCGATCTGGTGTAATAGGTACTACTTCACATATGAAAAAAAATGCCAAGATTAGCCAGAAAAGACAAACCATATACATTAACGGAGATTTTTAAAATATCATCCTCAACTGAAACTATTGATATTTTAACAGATTCAATGATCCCTTGTTTCAGACCAAAATGGTAGCATTGACCAGGTGAAATTATACTTATGTCATTTCTTATTGAATTGTCAAACTTGAATAAAGTTCTAAAATTTTTGGAGTTTCCTCAAAAATCGAATATTCACGTAACAGATTCAAAAAACCATTAAATGCATCAAGACTGAGACATGTATTTATTGCCCATGCTGTTGATGACTTCAAAAATTGTTGCTTTTTATTTCCATGAATTTTTGGATGTAAGTTATCATTGACCAAGATGCTAAATGAATTATTAGCACACTTGACTTTCTCGAAAATCATGTTATTGATATTATTATCAATTGCATCTACTTTTGGTGTTATGATGTTAGTTTGATGAGTTATATTTGGTGTTATCAACTAAGGTTTCAATATTGCCGCTTCATACACTATGTTCATTCGGTATGTTTTGAACTTTGAGTATGTCTTTTCGAATATGATTTATAAGATAGCTGCAAATAAAAATAAAGCAATTGGACAATTGGTTATTGGTTGATGAATTATAGGTACCTACTGTTTGATGTTACACAGCCAGAAAATGTACTCAATGTAATAATGGTAAATATTCATATATACTGATAAAAACTGTAAATGTAGAGTATAGATCACAACATCGAAAGTTACAAATATTTATGCAACTATACTAGAACTTGATCATGAATTGAGACTATCTTCATTCCAATACTTTGGAAGCGGCGTTCACTTTGTGTTATATGTTCCGAAAAAGTGTTATGCTTGAGAACGACTAAGTATAATAACATATTTGCTGAATAAAATCATTAAACTAATTACTGACCTATTTATTGATTTTTTATCGCATCCTGTGCGAATAAAATCATTAAACTAATTACTGACCTATTTATTGATTTTTTATCGCATCATATGCTGTGGCATATAATTATTAATAAGTAGGGGCAAAAACACGAAATTCTTTCCCTATAATTAGGAAAACTAACGAATTCAGTACTTACCTCACGATTCATATTCCTCTACTACAAACACAGTTTTTGAAAGGAACGAATAAAAATGCACAAAACGAACAATGATATAATTATCATGTGGTCTGTGATAATTATTCAGGCGCTGGCTGGAATACTTTGGTATTATAATTCATAGGTAATGGTTGGCGGTGGCGGCACTTGATGTTCGATGTCACCTATCACGTATTTTGCAATGATTCGAATTCAAGGACGCGTTCCGGGACTGCCCTAGTGATGAAAGTGAAATAAATAGTTGTTTTGTCAGGTTGAAAAACTGTTGAAATAAAATAACCTTTGAAAAATTGGTTGATATAGTTTTTTGCATGTACGGTCTTAGAAAAAATAATGTTCCTAACTCATGCGTAAAGTGTCTTTCCCGCCCTTGACAGCTTGCCCGAACTCCACTTCGCGTCGTTCGGTCAAAATAACTATTTCATGCACCGGTTAAGGAAGAGGTGTATTAAAGTCTAGCATAAACTATAACTCAATTTTATTCAGCTGTAATAATATACGTTCAAATATGAGTGGATATACCTGTGGTATTGTCAACTACTTTTAACCAGTGGTTAATTAACATCGATAGTTTCCGTGAATGCACTATCCATTATAAAGATATTGTACAAAATTTGACTTTCCCGCCTAAAATTTGCATGTAAAAGTTTGGTTATAGGTATGTCAGAGCACCTTGTTATGGAAAAATTATTTCTCTATGCACCATGTTTTGTCAGATTGTTTGTTTTCGTTTCTATAATGGGTAACAACGTAGCGAATGAAACCGAAGACGATCCTTCTATATCAGGATCTGCAGAAAATACGCTGGAAGCAGAAACTGCAACTAACAGTACTGTTTCACCAGATATTGTACACTCAGAAAACAATTCTAATGCTGAAAATGGAAACATCCCTAGATAAGGTCTAGAAATTGATGATTGGTATATTAGGTATAAAAAAATGCGTGTAAAGTGAAGTGAATACGAAAGGAGTGGTTGAGTTAAAACTTGAAAAAATAGTATTCAATTTTGGGTTGTGCGGAAGAATGTAATTTTTTATTTCGTTTATTTACATACGTACATTGTATTTTGAGATTTGTAAATAGTTGAAAGGTGTGTATATATCATTAATTTTTTTTGTATTTAATTGTAAACAATTGTTAATTTTCCAATTTTGGGGTGAGAATGTGTTTTGGTACATCCTGTACACCTAATTAATTATTATCGCTGCAAGTTTTTATGTCACCTTGAAGTTAGCTTGTACATATTTTGAGAAATAAATACAGTTCGGAGTACTGAGTCGAATTATTAATACCTACCTACCTAGCATTATAAATATACTATATATAAATTAGATATTAAAATATTATTAACTTTAAATAATTATCGAATAACCGAGAAGAGTTAATACACAATACACCAAAAATTTGAAAATATTTCTCTTCCATTTATCTACTTTTTCATTTGTATTTTCTGGTTAATATTTACCAAGAAGCCCTGACACACTTGTTATGAAAATAAACTCAAGTTTTTGAAAAGATTGCTGACCTGTAGTATGTTTTGTTGAAGAAAAGGTTGTAGATATTTCAAAGTAGCCCTTATAGGTATACTTCCTACAATAATACATTTCATTTGTAAATTTATTTTTATTTCACATACTGCACAAGCACAAATTACTGCAATGGATGTTTCCAATCTCACTGAAAGTACTCTTCGTAGACAAGGAAATCTCCTTTTCCAAATGCCAAACACCCTTTCTATTATATTTGGTGTTCCTATATGAGCTGTATTATATCGGTTTCCACTCGCTGTATCTAGAAATAAGGTTCTGTTGTTTTTTTGTTATTTTTATAATAAAGTGAGACTTAATTAATCTGGATGTATCACTGGAGTCAACAACTAAGGCCTACAAGGATATCCATTGTCACCCAGTGAAAGACCATGTATTTGATTTTGTTCAAATCGAATACGTAGTGCGTTTCTATGGAAGATTACACAGTCATGTATGGATCCCGGATGACGCACAACGATGTCTAAAATTTCCATTCGGGGCCCTGCAGCAACCCTAAGAAAACATCTACCCTCAGTAACAGACTAACCAAGCATAATTAAAATGTAAGACACCTGCACATTTAATGAAAAATAGCATTTTCTGTTCTTGCCACCACCAGGACTGGCTATCGGAACATGACTACAGTCAATGCACGCTGCTACAACTGGAAATCTAGCGATTTGCCAAAATGTCGTAATATTTTCTCTTTGTGATGCTTCTTCTGCTGGAAATTTGACAAAATTTGCTGTTTGTTGAGCAAGCAGCTGGCTCACCCGCTTGACTATACGACAAACAGTTGCTTGACTGACATTTCTTAGGTCAGCAGAAATGGTCTGCAATAAGAAATAATATTGTATAGATACAACACAAATTGGAATACCAAAATCAGGTGTATACTTGAAAAAATCAGTTGCTAAAAAGTTTCCTGTGGCGTAAAATCGTAGACATATTAATAATTGCATTACAGGTGGGATTGGTAATCCTCTACTGTTGTTTTTTCTTAGATGTTCCTCAACTAGTGGTACAAGCATATGCATCACTGTGTCTTTTTCAAATCTATATCTGCTACGAAATTCATCACTTCGATATTTTTAAAATAGATTTTCAGTATCCCGAATATATCTTTTTGGGAGTCTTTCATTTTCTAGGACATCTACAAAATTTATGTATTCTCGAAAATCTTCTATATCATCTAAATCCGCTTGTGCCATCGCTTCTATTTTCAGTTAAACCGGAAAATTGTCACTGATGTCCAATTTTATGTAAACCATATAACCAGGAGCGCTATTCTGTACGCAGCATTGAAAATCGTCGGTATCGGTATGTTAACAATAGCCATCAGTTGCGCGGCCGACAGGACTAATATAACGCTATTCTGTATGTCACGGTTTTCGACGCTCGGAATTGCAACCAAAAATTATCGGCATAGAAGTGACGTCACTCGATTCGGTACATGCGGCCAATGAGCGATGAGGGAAACTGTCAAATTTGTAAACAAACAAAAGTGCGCGCTGGAGATTAGAGCAAATTATCCCTTGTTATATTACCCAATAAAGGACAAAGAAGAAGAAGAACATTATAGGTTATATTTTGGTTGGAAGGTTGGAAGGTAGGGTCATATAATTAGATAATAGATAGTGATAGTGACATATCTTTTATCTGTTATCATGAACGATATAATTCATATTAACATTAACAACTTCAAAAACTCGAAATTTAGAGTCAACTAGCATTAAAGAATTGATCTGGCGTTAACATTTATATCTTTTTTTCTCAAGTCTCAAAGATAGGATAATTGCAGATATTAATTATTTTAAAGGAATTTCTTGTTCTAATTAAACTAAGCGTTATAATACCGCTCAGAGGGATCATTTGATTCAGTACAAGGAGAGCCATTCAAATTTTGCTGCAGGAAAATTTTGTGGAAAATGGAAAGGACTTATAAAACACTAGATTAGACACTATATACAATATAGTTACTCTTCAAATATTAAAAAGTCACTTAAATAATCCGCAATTCCAACCAAACAACAACAAATAATGAAAATTTTCTCTCAACGAAAATCGATAACGGTTACCGTGGGGTTCATTAGATCACGGTAGACATACCGATTATCATCGACTCGAATGCGCGATATCGGTCGGTGAAAACGTATACATAATGCTGCACATGCAACTTACCGACGGCTGTCGATAACTGAGTCTTACCGATACCGATTTCTCTCCGAAAAGAGTTACAGAATAGCGCTCCAGCTATGCTTACCTGTAAAAGGCGTCTAGATGGTTATTTATACCGGGTGGCCAACTAAGAACGGCCGTGAGCCATATCTCAGGAGTGGCCTCGAGAAACGCCTGGAAATTATTTCCAGAATTGTAGGTCCACCGCTAGAGGGCGTATTTGACAGTTAAAATTTTAACATGCAAAATTTTTCAAAGTTCACCCTATTAAGGAGCATATGAAATATGATAATCAGATTCCTCCACAAATTCTGCATATTTTTATCGTAACAAGTTCAAGTTTATCTCTTTAAATAAGGGGTGGGGAAGAGTGGGAAACTTGTTACGAAAAAACGCCTGTACTCCGGTTCTGCTTGACCAATTTTAATAAACTTGCTGTTGTTTGGAAGAGCTTTTGTTGGACAATCGAAAATTTGTAAATATTAGGCAATCTGATTAATAACATAAATGCTAGAGGGCACTGTTTTATTTTTTCCAAATATTGTGTTTTCTCGTAACAATTGTAAATTGAAGCATATATATCGGTATAGGTCTTTAAAAAGAAGACTAACTTAGTGATAAAACACTGCAAACAACAGGGCGATATCTCTATTATATCCAAAGATATCGTAAGAAACAGGTAAATGGCTGGAATTGTTCTTCCAACGTCTAGAAGGCTGGTCCGCGTTAACAGAAATTATTAAACATAGCCTGAATGGGAAGATCTTACATGGATCTGCAGTAATTTGAACTGTTATCATACTAATGTTATGGTTGCTACTAGATTACCTGAATGTAATGATGTCGCTACTAACAATGAGAGCTAATTTTGAAATAATGTGATAAATCGAACAATTGGAACCTTTAATAAATAACTAGGTACGTAATGAGTGCCGCCCTAAATGTTCGAAATGTCGTCCATCATTTTCAATGCATGAAATCAATCGCTGACGGGTGAAGAAAACAGCAGTTTCAATTTCTGCCCTTGGAATACTTCGTATTATCTGTCGTATCCTTCCAACTATGTCAGCTCTTATTGCGGGTCTATCTGCGTAAACAAGATCTCTTACTCGCCCCCACAAATAAAAATCTAAACAAGTTAGGTCTGGGGACCTCGGTGGCCAAATGAATGAACCTAATATCGTTTTCTTTTTATATTTTATGCCTTTGCTTTACTAATATATCGCTTGAAAACAAATATAACATTCTTATATAATTGAAAAAATGTGCCGCAACTTACTTCACCAGCCTTCTAGACGTTGGAAGATCAATTCCCGCCATTTACCTGTTTCTTACGATTCTTAGGATAGGAAAGAGATATCGCTTTACGATTTGCAGTGTTTTATTACTAATTTAGTCTACTTTCCAAATATCTGCTCCAATTTCTATACTTCCATTTAAAATTTCCACGAGAAAACATAATATTTAAAAAAAATGAAGACAGCGCCCTCTAGCATTCATGTTATCAATCAGATTGCTTCATATTCTCAAATTTTCGATTGTTCAACAAAAGCCATTTCAAACAACATCAATTTTATTAAAATCGGTCAAGCAGAACCCGGCGTTTTTTCGTAACAAGGTTCCCACTCTCCCCCACCCCTTATTTGAAGAGATAGACTTAAACTTGACATATTAAAAATATGCAGAATTTTTCGAGGAATTTGATTATAATATTAAATATGCTCCCTAATTGAGTAAATTTTGGAAAATTTTGCATTTTAAAATTTCAACTTTCAAATAAGCCCTCTAGCGGTGGACCTACAATTCTGAAAATAATTTTCAGGCGTTTTTCGGGGACATTTTTCTCCCAAACCTGTGCTATAATCCTCTCCTTAGATATGGCCGACGACCGTTCTTAGTTGGCCACCCGGTACATTGAATTATTTTTTTATGTTTTAAGTTGGAAGAAAATCAGAAAATACCCACTACCCAGCATGACGTAAATAACGTCGAGAAGACGTCGATTGCTGGTCATTTTTGGTCACATTCGTCATGTTTTTAGTACGTCTCCGTGATGTCATTTCATTTGACGTCTGCTGGCTGTCAAAAGTGAAGACCTCTTTGACGTCTTTTTGAGGGCCAAAAATTCTTAATACTAAATAATTCCGATATTTCTCTCTTATTAATTACATGAAATAATTAAGAAAGGGAAATCCCATAGTAATATAGATACTAAAAAAATTTTTTGACCAGCCCGGGTTTGAACCTAGGACCTCTGGGTTGTGAGCTCGACATGCTTCCTACTGAGCTAATCTCCTCACATCAAGTCATATCGAATAGAATGTTAAAGGCCTCATAGACGCATGCGCAATCGCAACAGCCACATGTAGTTACTGCGCATGCTGGCCAGTGTTGCCAGGTGTAGCGCATTCACGCCAAAGTGGCGAATTTAAAATTGAAATGGCGTTTAAAATTTAAGTAAATGCGCCAGGGCGCCAAGAGTGGCGCTTTAAATTTTGAACTCAAGCGTGTAGTTTAGCTCTGACTATATAGTCTAAGAGTTTAGCAAGTTATAGAGTCCATCCAGACTCCAGACCAAGGACGTGGTCCAATCTGTAGATAATAAAAAAAGGAGAAGAGAGAGAGCTGCTGACATAACATAAGTGTCATGTGCCTGATGTGACGTGTGGTTAAGACAGTACTGACAGGTAACAGCTGACAATTATACTTTTTTTCTGTAGTTCTGACTTCTGTTACCATTACCACAGAACACACTGGTGTATTCTTTGCCGTTACCGGTTTCCAGTCTTCCAGGTAAAAATAAAACGGAACAAATGGCGAAAATAGGAAAATATCGAGAATTTAATAATAACTGGTATAGTAACATGTATATTTACTTTAAAGTAAGACTAGGTAAGTAGATATAACGATATTTTTTACAGTTATGTGTTTAAGAAGCAATTTGTATCTATAGTTTTTTAAGATCTAATGAAAAATCTGCATTAGCATTAGTAAAATAATTTTTTGCACACAAACGCAATTTATAGCGGATATTTAAATCTACATCTGTCGTTTTCACGCGTGACGCTAGCTTCTAGCGTCAAGTGTGGTCACGTTGTATGAATCATAGATTAAAAATTAGAATAGAGCGCTATCTGAAACCAAATAAAGTAAGATCCCAGAGCGATAAGACATAACTTATTTTCAAATAAATGAAATGTTAGGTTCTCAGTAGCATTTCGTGTGCTTTGAATACCTGTGTATTTGTGGAGCTATATTGAAGGCATCTGGGCAGGTATCAGGTAAGAAAGATAACTAAAAATAAGAGTTTCTTCACTTAAATTTAAATGTCTGATTTTTATATATGTTATGTAGAATAATATTCTAGAGTAGTATCATAAGTGTCAGACACTTTCCATGGACCAAAACTTTTGTCAGATTAGTTTGACTTAGTATTTGATTTTTGAGTGTTAAAATGGTTCTTTTTCTCATTTTAGTTAGTTAGCGTCGTTTAAATTTTTATATTAATTCTGAAGTACCGTTGTTTTGTTAAACTGACTATAATGGGCTAGCAACGTTTTTGAGAGAGAATTTCAGGTCAGCTGGTTTTCTGATATGTTGTCCTTCTTACTCTTTCGGTTAGAGTCTAGGCTACCTGGCAGCCGGTAGCGGTTGTGTTGACTACTGGGCATCCTACCTGTACAGGTAATAATCCTGACTTTTAAAATAATTTCTCGAGGCGTAATTTTCAAATTTTTGCATTCAGATAAGTCTACGAGACATAAATTTTTTATAGTCAGACATTTTTATAATTGTTAATCATGTGCCATACGTCAATTTTTTTTTTTTTTCAATTAAAAAATTCAAATTATTTTTTAATGTCTGTAATTTTTATATTATGTTCTTTAAAGATTAAAAAATCTAAAATTAATTTGCCAAACGTTAATTCGGTTGTTAGATCTTGAATGAGAATTAAAAACTCATGAAAAGTACTGCTGTATGATGCTGGTAGTCAGAGAGAGAGAATGTAAAGTGCAAGAGAGATAGATAGTGACGGTGGCGCACCGGCAACTACACAATATGGCGTCAGTCTAAAGCACATGGTCTAAAGTCACATGTCTGTTGTATTTGTGTTGTTTTGATGAATATTTATCAATTGTGTTGTTATAATGGCCAGTGATAAAATAAAATGTGTTTTTTGTAAAGGATATAAAGATAAACTAATTCTATAGATAAAGTTGCATTAATTTTGCGAGATACTATTTTAAACATTGAAAAATCTAAACTACCGTCAAAAATCAAAACAACTGACTTAATTGCTGGTGAATGCGTGATTCCAGATAAATTAGACCGATTCTTCAGAGTATTTTTTGGAGGTAAAGATATTAGACGTAAAGATGGTATAAATTGTAAAAGATTGAGTTCCTCGATGGCTGCTGATGCAATTTTTTGTGTAAGTAATGGTAATGTTAAGCCATCTAAGCACATAACTCTTGGTATGACTATAAAAAGCTTAACAAGTAGTAAAAAATTAATAAATATTCTGAATAGATTAGGACATTGCTGTAACTATACCACTCTAGAAGAATTGGAAACAGAAGCAACCATCTCATCGGTAAATAGTACACAAGTTTGTCCTCCAGACATCATTCTAAAACCTTCGCTATGTACTGGAGTAACCTTTGATAATTTCGATAGATACATCGACACCTTGGATGGCAAGGAAACTTTACATGATACCGTAGGGATCATTTACCAAAACATTGATAATAATAATTCTCACAGGGAATTGAAACAAGTTGCTAGTGATGCCGATTCGAATGTATGCCTAACAGGGCCACCACAAAAAAGGGAACGGTCTTTAACAGTAATAACTCCCGAGATTGCCCCTTTTGATAAGCGATTAAATATGATGGGTCGCTTAGCACCTGTCCAAATTGATCAATCACCATCTTTACCCGAAAATTCCTCATCTACACAAACCATTTATAATATGTCACCCCTACCTTATATCGCTTTTGAGTTATTAAATGTTGAAAATCTGAGTTTTAGTAATTACTGTAAAAATGAAAAAGATAATTTATCAAAGTAAGCTATGAAAATGACAACTGATATGTTTTATAATCAACATTTTTCAGATAATAGTATATTATTAAACGAGCAATTTATGATAGCCATAATTCACGATGGGTGACGTTTGCGTCACGAGCCAAGGGGCGAGGGGCGCAAGTCACCCAAGTGAATTATGGCCACAAATTGCGAGTAGAATACTATACTTTGTCCACGACACTTGATTTATTTATTAATAAATGAAAGTCAGTAGCGATTTGGCATATTACTAACCTCAAAATGTTGTGGCAGCTACTTCAAATAATTTGACATATATAGAGATGGGCGATACTGTAGTATCAATGCAACGTACCGTTATAAATATATTGTTTTAAAATACTTAATATTAGAAAATATCGTTATAAAAAGTATCAATACTAAAAATTACAATATTTTATAAATACGATATATGTCAGAAACAAATTTCCTGAACAAAATACACAGATTTAATAGTTTATTCCATATTGCTCCCCATCTCTAGTCGTGAATTATGAATCATAATGCACTACAGTGTATTATGAACCATAATTCACAACAGTTGATATATGGGTACCATATACCTTTAGTTAGGAGGTAAAATATTGACTTATTATTAGGTGGTCGTGGACAAAGTAATTAAAATGGTTCTCAGAGAGGTGAAAGATTTTATTAATAATAATAATATAGAAGTGCTTAAAGCAAGGATTCAACTTGAAAACTCAAAAACGGTACAAGGTAGGGGAACATATTATATATTTTTGAAATAAGAAAAAAAGGACCATTCCCAAAATGTGAAAATATACAGGGTGTCCCATTTAAAAAAGAACAATTATTTTTTGTATCCTCTCAAATTGGCACGCTACTGAACTTTTGATGAAATATTAAGAAAGTTTAGCTGTAACCAAACAACTTTTATATGAGATTTTTTTTTTCTAAAAGTGATGATAACTATGATAGGGGGTGGGTAATTTATAATGAATAACCCTGTACAAGTTACATACGACTTAGCTATAGCTAAAATAGCTTATAAAATTCAAGCAACTGAAGGTCTCAAGTTTAGTAAGCTTTTTATACATCTTGGCTCGTTTCATTTAATGATGGCTTTTTTTAAAGCTGTCGGTACTTTCATTGATGAGTGCGGGTTATCTCACATGATGATTGCGAGTAAAATCATTGCTTCAGAGTCTGTAAAAGGAATAATTGACGGTAAACACTTTAATCGTTGCAAACGTCTGCATCCGTTAATGGCATTAGGCTTACAGATATTGCATTTCGACCAATTTTTAAAATATAAGAAGGTTGAACACGATTTTGTGAAAGAACAAGTTTATGAAGAGCTTTTAGAATACCAGGACAAAAAGATTTCATCTTCAACGGAAACAGATTTAGTACCAAATGAAATGTTATCGCAGCTGCTCAATTCTTATAAAAGATATGTAGCAAAAACCAGACAAGGTAGCCATGGAAAAACAGCACAGTACTACATGATCTATATACAGTTAATAAGCTACTACATAAACCTTTCGAGAAGCATACGTATGGGTGACTTTCAAGTGTTCAAGCAAGTGATTCCAAAAATGGCCAACTTATTTTTTATTCTCAATCAACCTAATTACGCTAGATACTGTGTTAAATATTTCGATAACTTGAATAATGTCAATGAAACCCACCCCGGACTAGAAAATGATTTTATTGAAGGATGTTTTGAAATCAAGCGAACTGATAAGCCATTCTCACGAATACCAATAGATCTCACTCTGGAACAAACGATAAATGCCGATGCAGCTAAACGACTGAGTGGAATCGCTCACTTTACTAATTCTATAGCTGCACGTCAACGCTGGACAAAAAGCCACAGCATAAGAGCAGCGTTAATATCACATGTCTTGGATGTTTGTTTACAAGATGTTACGGCAGAATTACAACCGAGTCGAATAAAAATCTATGGAAAACAAATTGCTGATTTCGTTGAAATTCTCGAAAAAAATTGCAATCCGTTTGATCCAACATTAGACAAAGAAAATTTGTATAATATTGCTACTTCAAAGTTTGCTTCTCCTGACATTGCTGAGTTTTTATTGAATATTGAAGAGAATGGTGAGGATTTGAAGAGCCAATTTATCAGTGAATGCGTTGACGATGAAAGTAGATTTGATAGACCAATAAAAAAAATAAAGTTTTTAATTTTGCTTAGGCACCAAAGAAAAAGAAGTTGACTTTAGGCAATAAAGTTGTTGAGCTGCGAATGCAAAGAGATCTATTTGGTAGAATGTTAGGCATTTCCCTCACTCACAAGGTTCACATCGAGAAAGTTTTGACATTCCCGCTCACCCCGATGCCGACGTCAATGTGTACATTTGCTACCCTTGAAAACTTTATTTGTCAGATGTATGGTGTTAAAAATTCTTCAAATGTAAATGATGTTCGATTCCATCTATTCTCGAGTACTTTTCAATCTAAAACATCCGATGAAAACTTTGATAGAAAATTTCGCAACTTCGATTCATCTAGTTCACCACCCTGTAAAGCAGAATTGCTCCAACATTTTTTGAGAGTTCACTACGTGACTAAGCTATGGAGAAATGCTTATCTAAAACATCTAACATCTTCATCTCCAGTTGCTTCGGGTGGGACAATCAACGATGACAAATATGATTTTGTCTGGTTCGTGGGAGAGCAGTTACCTTCCTCAGTTGCAGATGTAATTATTCAAAGTGAGTATGGAATATATCATTTATCAATAAAAATTAAAATATTATGTAACGAACAAGAAAAATTACACTTATGTTGATTTTATTCTTGTTACAGATGATAACGTATTGGAAGACGACGACAATTCCCAGGACGATGATATGAATATTTCTGTCAATGAGAGTGACGACGATGATGATTATGAAGATGCCGCCTTTTTTTGTGACACTATTATAGACTAAATAGTAGTTTTCAAAAAATTAATAAAAAAACTTCTACACTTTATATTAAATATTTGTTAATCATGTGTAATAATCAGGACATTTCAAATAAAAAATGTAATTTTTAAAACTTAATATGAAGCATTTTTAATTCTGTTCTTTTTAATATAGGTTTATTCCGATTTTAATTCCATTTTTATGTTACAATTATTTCATTTAAACTTCTTCTTCCTAACATGAGTGTAAGTATTGTACTTTTGGTATTATTATCTCTCTTATTTTCATTAATATTCTGCAACTTTCTCTCTCTGACTACTAGCATCATACGGCAGTACTTTTCATGAGTTTTTAAAATCTAACAACCGAATTAACGTTTGGCAAATTAATTTTAGATTTTTTGATCTCTAAAGAAAATAATATAAAAATTACAGACATTAAAAAATACTTTGAATTTTTTAATTGAAAAGTTGACGTATGGCACATGATTAACAATTATAAAAATGTCTGGCTATAAAAAATGTATGTCTGGTAGACTTATCTGAATGCAAAAATTTGAAAATTACGCCTTAAAAAATTATTTTGAAAGTCAGGATTATTACCTGTACAGGTAAGATGCGCAGTAGTCAACACAACCGCTACCGGCTGCCAGGTAGCCCAGACTCTAACCGAAAGAGTAAGAAGGACAACATATCAGAAAACCAGCTGACCTGAAATTCTTGTTTTCAAAACGTTGCTAGCTCCTATACTATAATTGATGGGACTTAAATGATAAAGGGAGACAGTAGATGGAAGTTTATTGGAGATTACTTCTCGACTAGAAAATGAAGAACAGAGTGATCCTATTAGCTCAGAAATGTTCTAGAGTCTCACTTTTCTTAATCCGTCTATGTCTGCGGTGTCTCAAAAAGGGAAATTTTTACCATTCTTCAGTTGAAAAATATGGATAGGGCACACGTAACTCAAATCCCCTTGAACCAGTGGATCCAAATTCATTAACCAAGTATATTTTTCAACTGGAAAATAAAGAAAATGACTATTCTCCAAAAAAGCTGACTCATCTTAATCCTGTTGGTTCGAAATTATTTAAGGATCTTATGTCTTCAGATGGCTACATATTTCCTGAGTCAAATATATTCTACAAAACTTCAGTTGAAGCAAATCGATTTGGCTTAGATAACTCAACTTCTATTAAACCAGTCGATACAAATTTATTAATGAAGTTTACTATTCCTCTGGAAAATGAAGAAAATCGTGATATTCCGAAAAAAAATACTATTTATCCAGTTAGCTCAAAAATATGGATCTAGGTAAATTGTTCGAAATCAATTATTCGAAAATCAATTCTCCGAAGGTCAATTCTTTGAAAGTCAATTATTCGAAAAAACGAAAAATTAAACAAAACTTCTAAGCACGCCTGCTTCACGCTGACAGTCCTAAGCCTGTGTCTAAGTGTGAAGGGAAGTTCTTTTTTATTTAGAATTTATTAAACATAATTTTTAACTATTCGTTTCTTACATTTATACTAAAATTTACCACAACATAACTTCTAAGTAGATAACCACAACGTAATAAGATCTGGTGGAGGTTTTTTGCAATAACAATAAAGAATTTTTAACTGAAATTCGGTGTCCTCTTAAATTTAATAAATCTATTCCAGATATTTGATTTCGAAAAATTGATTTCGAACAATTGAGTTTCGAATAATTGATTTTCGAATAATCGGTCATTCGAAAAATTGATTTTCGAACAATTGATTTCGAATAATTTTCCGGTACCCCAAAAATATGTAACCATCTAATATCAACACCAGTAGACCTAAGTTTGCCTGGATCATCAGCCTCAGTGTGTGCAAAAATTTCTTCTGATAATTTCCTCAGTCCAAATGGATTAAGCGAAGAAAATTTACCGGTTATTTCTGAAACGGAAAATTTAGAACCTACTAATGTAGTTTTATCCTGCTTGAGTAAAGCTAAATTGGACTTTACAAGCTCTGATTCAGAGCAAGATGAAACAACCGTCAAGACCGAAATTCTAGGATTCCCGCCGAAACTTGAAATCTTTGGTTGGAAATCAGACATTTTGGCGGGAAACTTGTGATTAATTAATATTAATGGCAGAAAAACCTAAGGTAAGTGTCCCTATTTTCGTCAGCAGAAGCCATAGGGCTACTCGTTTTTTATTTTCGTTACGGTGTAAAAAATATATTATTGAATGTATTCAGTTGGAATCTACCACATATTATTATTTGATAACCCTAAACAATGATGAATTTTTCATTTTTTTCAAGAATATTTGTTTATTAATTCCACTTGAATAAATATATTGTAAATACCATCTATCTCTAATTTCGTCAGTTTTATACCTTATTATCGTCATATATTAGTCCCCATTTTCGTCATATTCCTTAGTTTGGTTGAAAAAGTGAAATAGTCAATAAAACAAATATCCGTTTTTTTTTCAGAGGCGATAAACAAAAAGTATTAACTCTAACAAAGAAACACTGTAAAAAATAAAACATTTCATTACTTAAGTAAATACCTACTAGAAATTGAATTCTTTGGGAAAATCAGGTATATCGTAAAGTCCTCTAGAAGTTACCATCTTTGGTTTTTTTATTGCACATATTAGGTCTTTTTCTGAGTAGGTTAAAACATCATCCTTCGTCGGCCACTTCCAAAGTGTTCCCGCCTTCGTCATGCATTTTACCGTGAAGTCTTTCTTCAGACGATCTACTTTAATTACCATTCCTGGATAAAAAACATTCTCATACTGTACCACAATATAATCGCCCTCACTTAAATTAGAACTATCAATTTTCTTCATCACATATTCAATATCCTGCACACTATCGTTTTCTTTTCTGGAGTCTTCAGATTCGGAGTCTTCAGATTCTGAAACATTCTTTTGCTTTGTGTTACTTTTAATTTTCTTTTCCTCATCGTTTCCCTTCTTGATGTCATTTTTTTTCTTCTTATCGATATTCTGTTTTTTTTTCTGGTCCATTTCAGCTGTTTGCTTGGTATTCTTTTCCAATCTTTTTTGTTTTCTTTCTTCCTTCTCGCGAAGTTCTCTCAATTTTTTTGGCTTCCTTTCTTTGTTGGTAGGTCTCCCAGTCTAGTGAAGAAACAACAGCCGGAATTTTTTCTTTTGGTTTCCGTTTACGTGGATTACTTTCTGTTTCTTTAGATTCCCAGAATATATATTTTTTGAAAGGAGTAGCGACATTAGATTGTTTTTTTTCTATTGAATTGTCGGGTGTTGTGTCATTCAATTCGAATTTTTGGACAGGTATTTGAGTATTTGAAGTAGTAGTAGATTCATGTTGCACTTCTGGGTCTACTTTATTAATATTTTCCGAAACCATTGTAGATGCTGGTATATCTGACATTTCATTCATATTTTTCGAAATAGTTTCATTTGTCAGCCCTTCAGCTTGCTCTGGATTTTCTGTGTTATAATTGATTATGTCCGATTCTATACTCTTCTCTAAAGTTTCTGTATAAATCGTTTCCGTTATTTTTACCAACTTGTTGATCTCATCTGAATTTGTATCTACAATAATGTAATGTAATGTAATTCTGTCTGATTCTTTATCCTTCTCTAAAGTGTATGCATAAATTGTTTCTGATATTTTTTCTAATTCCTCGACTCTCTCTGAACATGTTGGACTATTTTCACTATTTGCATTTATATTCTCAAGTTTCTTCAAATTTTCTGAGTCATCTGTACCTATTGCCGTCTGTATTTCTTCATCGTTCTCTGAAGTTTCCACAGATCTGTTACTTGTTATTATTTTCTTCAATTCATTACCTTTCTCGTAATTTTGCAGACTATTTCCATTGGTCAACTTTGATTCTTCGACTTCCTTCATATGTTCAGGATTCTCATCACCCAAAATTGAGCATGTTGCTCCATTCATCAGTAAACTTATGTCGACATCATTAGTAGATACACTTACATCAGTCATATTAAAACCTGAGAGTGAAACAAAATTTGTATCTTCCCACATAGCATTGAAAGAAGATTCATATGCCAAGTATATGCCTTCAACGTCCCGTAAAAGATGTTCGTTCCGGTACATGATTAGCATATGCTGTCCACATACTTTTGAGCACATCCCTGTACATACATCCATAGCAAGTGCTAAGAATTTAAGATTCAAACTTGTTTTTTTTCGTAGATCTTTCGCATATGATTCGCACATACCATAAAAGTCCACCTAAAGCCTTTTTTTAAATTATATATTTAGCATGTAATAATGATTTACCATTAACTAAGATCCTTTTCACTACATTCAGCGCATATGCTAAGTATATACCTTGAAGAATATCAGAAGTATTTTATTTCACAGATATCCTAAGCATGTGATATGGATTATCAATCAGGTCATGTAATTTTACATCAGATCTTCAGCAGGTTTTATTCGTTTTACATACATGTATGAATTATTATTTATTATTTTCTGCCGATATCAGAACTAACCCAAAAGCCCATCCTTAGCATGTGCAAAATATAAAACACGGAATATTATTTGGTACATGTAAAGCACATGCTACGCATATACCATAAAATAAAGTCGAAGGCGAGTATATACCTTTAGCATGCGATAATGACTTAATATAATAATATATTCTTTAAGCTAACTTCAATCGATATTGAAGCCATTATGTCTTTCCATTTATAATATACACTAAGCATAAATATATCTGAATAATCTGATGATTAACCTTAAATCATATTTTTAGCATGTGCAAAGTATAAAACATAGAACATTATTTGGTACATTCAATACACATGCTGAATACGTCCTTCGCACATGCGATCACATCCTGTTTCAGCCTATTCGAAATAATACATAAACTCATCGAAAGAGGGCGCTGACTTTTATTTGTAGCTTTACACCGATTCATATGTAACCACGGAAATCAAATACCGGACCAAAGCTTAAGAATTATACTTACCTGGCATAGGGGTTGCCGTGATCAACATGGCATGCAGATGGCATGGAGGTCCCCCCAGAACAAGGATTTTTCATTGCACTAATTAATAATGTTACATTGGTAAATGGTGAATGAAAAATAAGAGGTTGACAAAAAAGTTAACTTCTATATCATGTACATAGCACCTAAAAAGTGTATATGCATTGCAAGCGAAAAACTTCAGAAGAGCATGTGCAAAGTACATTCTTTTCGTAAGAGGAAGTGTAATGGATATGCGTAGGTCCTGCGAATAATACGACATATCCATAGCATGTGCCAAGCATCTACACTAGCACTCGGATAGGTATATAATATATACGCCGATAACACATGCCTAGGATGTACTGTATATCAGAAGGCCCATAGCTGGAAAATGCGTAGCATGTGAAAAGAATGTGCTACACATGCTTGTTGGCACTTTGAGCTTTTTATTACAGGGTACATACTCAGCATCTTATAAGGACATCTTTCATCACATTCTGAAAACCTGATCAGCATGTGACCAGGGCGCAACACAATCTATTTATAGCACTTGTTTTGGTATTATGTGAGAACATGCTTTGCACATCCATGTTCTTTTTGAAAATATTCCAAGCATATGCTTAGGATGTCAAATTGCTATGTGGGTTGTGCACTGAAAAAATTGTCATCAACAAGAATAACATCGTCGGTCGTATCAGCTAAATTAAAATTATTAGAGTCAACTGATACTACAACAATAGGAGATGACATGTGTTAAATTCTGTTCATTCGGATTTTTTAAATTTTTCCAGAAGTAGAAGAGGCTTGTGTCCTTTATGTCGCCATTCCATAAAGGACCAGATGACTTGAAAATATCAATTTTGGCGGAATTTATGTTTTCAAAATATTTTAGAAATTTTATTCTATCAGTTTCAATCAACTCGTTTTCCACCTCTTCAACATTTGTTTTTTCGATTTTGAAGAATTTCTCAAATTTAATATTCTCTGGACCGAATGGGCATAAACCGCAGGTTTTAAATCCACTTTGAATGCTTTTTGGTAAAGTTTTCAGGTCTTCTAACGCAGTTTTGAGAAGTTGGGCAAAGTGTTCTCTACCAAATTTTTCATTTTTATGATCAATTCTCCAGTTTTGAGTTTTCTTTTTCCAAATAGCTTCTAGAGAGTGAAATACAGCGACATCCAACGGTTGGAGTATATGAGTTGAATTAGGAAACAAACTGACCAAAATGATACCATTTTCTTTACAAAATCTGCTCAACTGCAGCGTCAGATGAGATGTATGTCCATCTACAAACAGGATAATTGGCATTTTCACATTATTGTTCATTAACCAAGGGTGAAATATGTTAGCAACATATTCAAAAAAACTTTCTTGGGTCATCCAGCCATTATCCGATCTTCCTATTGCCCAGGACTTAGGAAAAGTAGACGAAATTAATTTTGGAATTCGTTTGTAAGAATACATCACCAACGGAGGAGGTAGCTCTCCCTTACTGTTACACATAATGAGGGCGGTAAGGCACTCTTTTTCATCATTAGTTATGAACGAATACACAGTTTTATCACCTTTCTTCGCCAAAACTTTATCTCCTTTTGGTGATAAAATAAATGCAGTCTCGTCACAATTGTACACACGTCTTGGGTCTTTGAAAATATCCAAATAATCGTTATCTCGAAGATATGTGTCTATTTCTAGGAACCAATTACGAATCTGCGCTTCAGTTACTCGGGCTCTTGGGTTGGAAAGATTTTGGGAAACTCTTTCACTAATTTGTTTGTGGCGCCTAAGAAAGCCTTCGTACCAATGTCTGCTGCCGATTGTTTGGAAAAGGGTTGGGTCTCTTCAATTCAGTCATCAGTATTTGAACACTGTCACATAACTGTGTCTTTGTAATTGGAAAACCTTGTTTGGCCATATTTAATATCCAGTCTGCCAATATTTTTTCTTCTTCTGAAGACAAAATAGTGGGTACTCCAATCTTGCACTCAATATTTTTTCTCCCAGAATATTTGTCGGATGAAGTCATTCTCAGGATATTAAATCTCCTACTTGCTTCAGAAATGCTCATGCCACTTCGAATAGACTGTATCGCATTGCGAATATCATCCACAGTATACGGCTTCTTTGTTTTATTCATTTTTATCTGAAATTGAATAAGTGATGTTTTTCATAAAAATGTATACAATATTGGAGCTCACTAGATAATGTTCACGTTCATTTTAAATATCTGAACCAATTCGATAAGGAGTTGACGAAATCATGGGTTCCAAAAAATTATTAAAGACACTTGGCTTCAATGTCGTCAACAGTAACCAAATGGTCGTCACGTTTTGGACCTGAATTTCGTCATAATTATTTTACTATTTTTAACACTAGAAATAATTCGATAATGATGTAACGAAATTAGGGCCCATAAAAATTCAGTTCATTTTTTAATGAACCTTTAAATTTTTACCCTGTAAATGCATCTCGATTTTATTCAAATACCGAATACAGAAAACATGCACTTGGCCTTAATTTCGTCAGTAATGACGAAAATAGGGACATTCTAGATTTTTCGTGTCCCAAATTTCGTCACTCACTAATTTTTAATAAAATCATACAAATGTCCTTTCTACTTACTAGACAAAAGCTCAAACATATACTTGTATTACTCACACTTGTTTTATTAAACATTGATTCCAAATGCTCAAGTATATTCAAAGTTTTAGTTACAATCTGCAGTAATTCGAATGCAATTCTTCCACTACTGTCGACAAGCAACTGTTATGATAATAATCTAAAAGTTCTCACGCGGTAAGGAGAAAAAACAAGCGACCAGCATTGTTGCCGGATGTATAAGGAATTCTCTAAAGTCAACAAATTTTATATTAGGTGAAATTGATACTTAATACGATGAAAAATCTTTCAAAACTGACGAAATTAGGGTTACCGACGAAAATAGGGCCACTTACCTTACTACTTTTTTCAAAATTTTAGATTCAAACCAATGTAACTTTGGAATTATTAAAGGTAGAATTATGCGGTTTTATTTGTAATTTAATAGATTATGGAAAACTGAAAATATATACATGGTGTACTATTTGAAAAAATATGTTAATAAGTTATTTTGGAGCAACGGTGCACCCTGTATTCATCTGATCGACTTATGCAGATGGTCTGGATTATTTGAAAAAACTTTTTTTCAACATTTTTGTTTGTTTACCTAACGGAAATCGAAATATTAGCAAGTTACGTTACTTTATGTACACACTGTATATAACTATTTATCCTATCCTATCCTTACCTTTCTAATCTTTCTAAACTACTTAAATAATCTAATCTATCTAATACAAATGATCAA
>CAJUYI010000790.1:27661-93301 GCA_910591695.1 Galerucella pusilla
TTGGCTCGTCTATTTACGGAACCGAAATATGTTATGTGGGTTAACACTGTATGGTAAAATTTCAATTAGGACGAATAGGACGAATTGAATGTTTTAACCAACTGTTGTGCATGTTCTCGACAACGCAATGTGAACATTTTTGGTTCCCAATCTAAATATGCAAATTATTTACGATCTATATAAAGAGAAACACTCTGATGTTGTAAGCCTATCAAGTTTTAAAAAATATTTCTATGAAAATTGTAATTTACGGTTTAAAAAACCTCAAAAAGACACTTGCCTTCGGTGTGATGTTTATAATAGTAATAAGAAAAATGCTACTGGACAATCTCTTAAAGAGTTAGAATACCAGCATAAAGAGCATTCACATAAGGCATCCTAATTGAGACAACAATTGCGCGATGATTTAAAATTTGCTAAAACTCACCATTGTACGGAAACACTTACATTTGACTTTGAAAAAACGCATGCTTTACCACGACTACCTACAAGCATTATTTATTACAAAAGGACTTGTATAATTTGGGAATACACAGTGGTACTACTGATCGGGGTTTCTTCAATGTCTGGTTGGAACCAACTGCTAGTAGAGGCTGCCAAGAAGTTGGTTCCTGTTTAAGGAAACATATAAATGAGTTCTTAAAACCTACAGCGACACATCTTATTTTATGGTCTGATGCTTGCGGAGGTCAAAACAGAAGCATTAGATTAGTATTAATGCTTCTTCATATTCTTGAAAATCATACGAAACTGGAAAAAAGTTCTTTAAGGTTTCTCCAACCAGGACATACATTTTTACTCAATGATTCCGAATTCGGAGACCTGGAATGTGCTCTGAAACTTCAAACACGACTTTATACAGACGATGACTATATTCACGTGATGGCAACTTGCAGATGACGAAATAAATTTACCATTAACAAATTGGGAAAAGATGATTTTTTTTCAGTTGAACCTTTATTAAAGACAATTATTAACCGTAAGGTTGACATAAATGGAATAAAAATCAGCTGGCTGAATACTTTTGAAATTTAAATGAGAAAAAGTCAGCCTCTACTGCTCTTTTTTAAATCAAACATTGATACGAAGACTGCGCAACACGTAGATATTGGAAAACATTTGAAAAATAAAAAAATGAAGTATCTTAAAGATATTGAATTACACTTGCTATGGCCCAAAGGGAGAAGCTTGTCTTCTGCCAAAACAAAAGACTTAAAGGACATATTAAAATTAATTCCTTCTGACGCTAGGAGTTTCTATAACTTTTTAAGTAATACAAGAAGGTCTTCCTTTACTGATGACGTCGATGGTTTCGGAGAAACACTAGATTTTGAAGTTGAAGAATCCGCAGATGAGGATTAACAACTCTCTTAATTTCTTATATTCGGTTTTTTTTGAATTAAAAAGATATGTAGTGTTTTTATTCCATTTGTTAGAATTGGAAATATTTATTTGTTTAATAAAACTTGTTTGATTTTGAAAATTTAGTAGTGTTAAATAATCTGTTTATATTACATTTTGAATTAAAACCATTATTAATCGCAATATTTTCACTCTCTTCACGTTCTTGATACTATCTATATTTTCATAAAATATTATATTCCACAAGTTAAGCCACACGGAAAACCAAAGCCTAAGTTTTTAAATTTATATTTCAATATAGTGTTAAGCTCCTTAACCGAAAACAAATTTTCAGACAATTCTCTATTTTCATTTTGCCATTATGTGTTATGTGGCTTAACATTTTTTATCATTGATGAAACATACTGAAAATGCTATAATAAAGTGAATTTTGCAATAATAGACTTTTGCATTTTATAAATGTAACATGATAAATATTGCAATATTCGAATCATAATCTAGTGTATTTAGGTGTCTGTCTCTTATTGAAAACCGGTCAAATATTGCTTTTAATAAAACCTAATTAATAAATCTAAACCTTTTTTGTCAGTTAAACTTTAAGCGGGTCTAGCTCAAAATGGCTGTGATGTGGGTTGAAACAGTATGGTATAACACTGTCCATATAATGGTCATTTGAATAATTTACATTTCTTTGAAACTACCTCGAAAATAACCATCTCTAACACTAACTTATTTTAGTATTTGCAAGTACCTTTAATCTCTATAATGTTTTAAATGATATTGAACAGCAATCACAAATGTTTCTCTTATACTTACAGATACCCAAGAAAAATGAAGACCAAACGAAAAATTGCGCCAACGTTGGCTGCACAGAACAACAGTTTGAATTATTTGCTCGAAGACCTGATACCAAGGAAATTCTCAGTAAAAACCAAACTTCATCATTTTCAGTAAGTAACTGCTACATCAATAATTTATTCTATAACGGATATTTTTGGACCATATCTAAACTTTTTTTATTCACAGAAAATAACTACAAAAAAATAAAAAAAATCTGTTGCGAACAAATTTGTACGAGCGTGTGCTAAGCACATATTCACACAATTGTTTTATTTTTCATAAATTCAGTAACTCTAAAATAATTTAATCACAAAATATAACTCTCATTTTAGGTTGCTACTAAACAATATACAGTATGCGTGAGTTGCTTCCGAACCTTACACCTTACACAAGTACGACAGAAAAACAGCTGAATGAGAGAGAAAGATAATTATACGCGGTCATCGAGGCGTGTATTTAATTCCAGTTAGGGTGTGGTTCTATTTCCGATAGTGAACGAATGCTCATTGCCCTACTATTTCAACCGCTATTGCCAGAAGCGCAGATTAATTTGTACAAATGATATTTTTCTCTCGTTTTCGTTGACTTTTTTTCGAAGTCATGCACAATAGCTAAAACAAAACACTTTTACTTGGCAACACTGTGTTTTACAGATAGAATTCACATTTAAACTGCTATTCCTAGGTCTTTTCGCTACAAACGTTGATCACGTTGGAAGCGCATGCCATTGTATTTGAAAATAAAACATTTACAATTATGCCTTCATTAACATACTTAACCTGCGAAAAAGTGCAAATTGTAAGATGGTATTTTGGAGGTCATTCGGCTAATGAAATCGTTAATTTGTTTATTGTGGCATTTGAAAATCGCCCAATTCCTTCAAAGTCAACTATTGTGAAAATAATTAGTAATTTCGAGAAATATGGATGTGTTTCGTACTGTAGAAAATGCCAAGCTTCGAAAGATCCAATCGAACGCCCAATTAACGATGAAAGGCAGACTAGAGAATTGAATGTTTGTTTAGCAGTTGAAACAGGACAACCATCTTCTTCAAGACAAATTGCTGAAGAGGTCGACATGGATAAGAGAACTGTACAGAATATTTTAAAACGGAACGGGTACCATTGTTACAAGGTTCAGACAACGCAGGAAATATTTCCCGAGGACAATATCAGACGAATGGATTTCTGCGAGGAGATGATGGAACGTCAAAATGCTGACGAAAACTTTTTAAAAAATATTTTATTTACGGATGAATCAACTTTTTCACTACATCAAAAACACAATCCATCCGTCACAAGATATTGGTCTCTGGAAAATAACCATCTAACCATTCCAATCCGAACGCAGTATCCGCAGAAGCTAAATGTCTGGACGGGTATTATAGGTGACCACATTATAGGTCCTTTTTTCATTGAGGGGAACTTAAATTCCGCCAAATATTTAGACTTATTACAAAATCAAGTAATTCCTGCAGTTCTCCTTATACCCGATGTTGATCTCAACAGAATTTGGTTCCAACAAGATGGTTGTCCAGCCCATAATTCAAGGATAGTAATGGATTTTTTAAATTTTACATTCCCCGAAAAAATTATTAGTACTAATGGTACAATTAAATGGCCTCCAAGATCACCTGAACTAGCTTCAAATGATTTTTTTCTTTGGGGATTTTTAAAAAGTAGCATTTACCAGCATGCATTCGAAAGAGCTAATAATTTAAATGAATTGAGGGTGAAAATACAGAACGTTTGTGCAAGCATTACGCCAAATAATCTTAGAGATATGAGATCAAATCTTTATCACAGATTTGGCTTTTGTCTGGCACAGCAAGGTGGTTTATTTGAGCACTTAATTCATTAAAATTATGTTTACCTTTAGAATAAATTTTTATTTTTATTTTTTCAGGAAGTTTATATTTTATGTTTAGAATAGGTGTAGGTACCTTATTTTATTTTTTCAATTTAATTTATTAATGGAAGGGATTTTTAGTTTATTAATTGTGGTTCTCTCAAGAAATGCTGTTTTATTTTCAAGTTACAATGGCTAAAATAATATCCTATTGTAGTTAGAAATTGTCAACTTGGTCTGAAATGATTATGTTGACAAAAATGAATTTTAAGATTTACAGGTTACGTAATAAAAATGGTATTTTCATATTTCTTTAACGTCCTCACTCCTTACGTCTTGGGAGCATACTGAATTACCATTTACCACCACCAACTAGTTAAAATAGGAGGGCAATGAGCAGTCGGGAACTCTCGGGAATAAGCTTACGCCCCCTAAGGTGAAACAAAGTGATGATTGTACACAATTATTCTTCCTCTCTCTTTCATATATCCTTGTCGTACTTGTGTAATTCGTACCTAGGTTCCAAAGCAGATTTCCCATGCTGTATAAAGAAACCCTCAGCAAAAGAAAGACCTACTATTTGCCCTTTATGTTATCAAGATGCTGGAACACATTTCGCGAGGCATTTATCCAGACATCATGCAAACAATAAGGAGGTACATAGCATTTAAAATTTAAAACCAAAAAGTAAAGAGCGCCTGGCTATGGTGGCATCACTTAGAGAACAGGGATATTTTCATCTCTTTATGGAAAAAGACATAATGCACCCATTCAGATCTTCTAAAAATGATAAAACAGTATGCACCTATTGCTTAGGGAATTATGATAAAAAAATACTTTTCAAGCATGTAAGACATTGCAAAAATAGGCCAATGGATGTCGCTAACCCAGGAAAAAAATGCACATCAAGGTCTCAAACATTTATAGCAACAATGTTGTTAAAAAATCATCAGCATAAAGAAAAAATTAATTGACATAATGCGTGCAGACGATATAAGTGCAGCAGCAAAAAATGATCCTCTAATTTACTTGTATGTTGAAACTCTATTAGCTAAATACAAAAGACAACAAATCGCGACAGTTATTTCTAATAAAATGAGAGAATTGGCGAGAATGCTTTTAGCAGTAAAATCAATGAATAGTGATGTTCGTGGAATGTTTGATGGGCTTGAACCAGAAATGTTTAGAACTTTGATATTAGCAGCAAAGCTTATGAGTGGGTATAGCGAGGACGACAAAAAATTTAAAGCACCTTCTCCAGCCTTACATATGGGTACAAATTTAAAAACTTTATGTGATGTTGCATACAAATTTGTACTTGAAAAAAGAAAACTTCCTAAACTGACATGGAATAACAAAGACGAAAAAAGGTCTGGAATAAAAAATGTGAAAAAACTTATAGGGGGACATTGGTGTAATGAACTATCCAGCATAGTATTGAAAAGCCTTAAGGAAAGGCAGTATGAAAAACCTACAAAGTTACCCCTTTCAGAAGATATACTTAAATTGCAAACATATCTGAATCTGAAAAAGCCTACAATTTAAAAAAAAATGGCATTGAAATTTCTCATAACTACAAAGTTTTAACCGAATGCGTGCTAGCTCAAACAGTTATATTCAATCGTAAAAGATTCAGAGATGTTCAATATTTGCAAATTGAAACATACAAAAAAGAAGACTTTAAGAGTAATCAAAATGCTTTTGCAGAATCATTAACATCAGTTGGAAAAATAATATCCAAACGGTTTAAGCGTGTTGTCACAGGTGGAAAAGGGTCTAAGCCGGTTCCGATCCTTTTCACAAGACATACACAAAAATACATAGATTGTATATTGAAAGCCAGAGAAACTTATTCCATTGTACCTAAATCCAACCCTTATCTATTTGCTAATGCGGGATCTGAAAATAGATGGATGGCAGGAACAAATATTATCGGTCGTTTGGCTATTGACATCGATGAAATTTAGAAAGCACATTGCTACGATTTTGCAGTTGATGAATATGGAACCAAACGAAATAGAGCAAACTGCTACGTTTATCGGGCACACCAAGAAAACCCATGCTGAGTTTTATAGGTGAATTATTTTATCGTGGAAATATATTTTTTCGCCCTTCATGCAATTGGGCATAATTTTTTCATTTTATTCATTTGTCTGCCTTTAAACGTTGAATCAACGTTCGAAATCATAAATAACAACTACAATTCTTGAAACCCCCCAATTATGTTCTCTCAATCACTGTGCATTTGTTTTAGGTTGCCCCAGAATATCTACCAAACTGCTAAGGTTGCTAAGGTCCTGCTTTTATTGGACAAGAGAAGGAGTTCAAGGGGAAATGTTTGAATGAACAAAGCATATACTATAGCAGCGAAAGCAGCGACGAATCTGAAATTGAAGATGATGAAAAAAAAACACTAGCAGAAAAGGTTTTAACGGAACAAATGAAAAAAAATGTATTTATGGAGTCTATGGAAATTGGAGAACAGAATAGCTCAGACGAACGAAAAGTGGCCTTTAAAGAAAAAGAGGATCAGATTGAAAAAAAAATAAGAGCATTTTGGAGAACACAGATATCTTCGAGGCAGCAACAAAGAAAAAAATTGCAAAAACAGGAGTCGTAGATGAAACAAACCTAGGAAGAATTTCTGATGAATGCTTGAAAGATATAGCAAAATCTACAAAGAAAAAGAAAATTTCAGAGACCAAAGAACATGCACAGAATCCAATTAAAAAAGCAATATCTAATAGGGTGCGTTGGAGTAATCAGGAAAAACGCTTGTTTTAAATTACTTCCGTACCCACGCGAAAAATAAAGTGACCCCAAAAAAATATGAACGCGACCAGTTCCTCAATATTCATGACCGACAATTGTTAAATAAAGATTGGGTCAAAGTTAAGACTTTAGTTTATAACTCTTTTAGGCTAGGGTAATTTTTCATCATTTAAAATGTAGGTATTAAAAGTTTTCATAACTTTCAGAATATTTTGTACCTTAAACTCATTAAAACTTTGATTTTACTACTCATGTACTTTTTTTTAATTTTTTTGTCTCATCTTAAACCTTTCCCTTGAGTAAAAATATTCTCAAAATAGTTCCACTTATCAAGTGGGTAGATAAGTATTTCAAAATTCAACACAAACTGGTATAGAACTTGGATTTGAAAAATCACACCTAATTCATACTGCTTAACTTTTTCAAATTTCATCCCAATTTTTTATTTAAAATATTATTCACAATTAGTACCGTTTAAAAAATTCTGTTTACATATTAGGTACCCCTCAACATTTTTCGAAAAGCACCACGACGTTCTTTACCGTGGTATTAACTTTTTTTTAAATATCTCAATTTAGAAAATGGAATATATGGTTGCCAAATCTAGGGCCTCTTAATGTTAGCTGAACATCTGGGACTCGTAGTATCGGCAAAATATATATAAAGCATAAAATACACACGAAATAACTTATCGAGAATGCCGAAGTCGTTTTTAAAAAGATCTATTTTTACAAATTATTAAATTCTACAAATGATTTTATTAAATTATGGTCTTAACTGTATGAGAAACAGAAAGAATCTAACGAGATTACTGAAAACAAGTGTTCATAGATAAGGAAATATAATATAATATGCTGTAGTTGCAGTCAGCACTTTTCTTAGATTACACCAGTGAAGGCGTGAGGTAATTCACGGCTAACTTCGCCCTCTGCAGTGGAAGTTAACGTACTAAGCGTGTATAAATACAAATATATTGTGGAGTCATTTAGAAACAGTTAGTTTCATTTAAAACCATATGTATAAATTGCAATAAAATCATGATTTATGACTCCCTACCTTTTTTTTACGAAAACCGTCAAATGGATCCACAAGTTAAATTTGTGAGATTATACACGTAGTTTTTACGAAGCCCGATTTGGGCTTCGTAAAACTGGCTCGGGCGTCGGAATAACTGCGAAGTGTAACATTCAGGGCTTCCTAATGCACGTTTATACGTCTATATATATATATATATATATAGTATGTATAACGTCTTTGGGGTCATCTGTATATCCAGTTTTTTTTTTGTATACATCGGTATACATATAAAATGTATATTAATAGAACCAACTAATCTCAAAAAATCCTAAGTTTTTGAAAATTTATGACTCACGTTTGAGGACATTTCTACAGAGTACAAAATATTGTATTCTAAACCTGTCAAGATCATTTTTTTTGTATATATCGGTATACATGTGCTTTATACATGTCATCAAACAAACCGAGAAATAAAAAAAAATTAATAAGATGATACAATATAAGGTCACTTCCAATGAACTTGCTTGCCATTTGAATTGAAAACATCACCGGCTATTTTCCAAAGAATCCTCAGCAATATAATAAGAAAACACAACTTGTCAAATTTTGCAGTTAACTATATAGATGACATTTTAATTTTTTCTAAGTCTTTTGAAGAACACATAGACCATTTATCACAACTATTAGAAGCAATAATGAAAGAAGGATTCCGGCTAAAATTATCAAAGTGTACATTCGCACTTGACTCAATACAATATTTAGGACATATAATAAAGCAGAACTCGATCTCTCCAATAAAAGATAATTTGATATCGATAAAAAAATTTCCCGTTCCAAAGAATAAAAAAATATTGGCCAATTTTTAGGTAAAATTAATTTTTATAATGAATATATTCCAAAAATTTCAATAACTCTAGATCCACTACATAATTTACTAAGAAAAGGACAGGAATTTATTTGGACAGAAAAATGTCAGAAAGTTTTTGAATATATGAAAAATGTTCTTTGCGCACAACCAGTACTAGCAATCTTTGACCCGGATCTACCGATTCATATATATACAGATGCTAGTCTGCAAGGAATAGGTGCTGTGTTAAAACAACTACAACTGAACGAAGATATAAAAACAGAAAAACCGGTAGCATATTTTTCTAGAAAATTGAACGAGTCACAAAAAAAGAAAAAAGCGATTTACTTAGAATGTACAGCTATAAAGGAATCGGTAAAATATTGGCAGCACTGGTTAATAGGAAAACACTTTAAAATCTTTTCAGATCATAAACCATTGGAAAAGATGAATATAAAGGCTAGAACGGACGAAGAACTAGGAGACCTCACTTATTATTTGTCGCAGTTTGACTTTGAGATAATATACCACCCGGGTAGAAATAATTTAGAGGCAGACTGTTTAAGCAGAAACCCGGTGCTAGAAGCTGAAGAAGACAAATTGAAAATAGTAAATTTAATAGGGCTAGAGGATATAATAAGAGATCAAGAGAGCAACAAAGAGATACAAAATAATAAAGATAAAATGAATTTTAAAGATGATATATATCATAAGAAAAGAGGAAAAAGAAATAAAATCATACTAACGGAAGAGTTTGGTGAAAAACTAATAAAGAAAATACACAGAGAATTTTGCCATATAGGAATAAACCAAATGAAAAATAAAATTATGCCATATTATACTGCAACAAATATATTGAATAATAAAATTAATATTTGTAAAGATTGTGAAATATGCATGGGAAATAAATCGAGAGGACAAGCCAAGATAGGTCTGATGTCTCATCTTGGTCCCGCAAAGAAACCGTTTGAGATAGTTTCTATAGATACTATAGGTGGATTTGGTGGCTCACGATCCACGAAAAAATACTTACATTTGTTGGTCGATCATTTCACAAGATTTGCATTTATATTAACATCAAAGACACAAAATACATGTGATTTCATCAAATTAACTGAAAATGTTCTCGAAAATCATAATATCAAAATAATTTTAACAGATCAATATCCAGCCATAAACTCTAAAGACTTCAAAACCTTCTTAAATGAAAACAATATTACAATTATTTTCACAGGAGCAAACGCACCATTTTCGAATGCTTTAAACGAAAGACTGAATCGTTGTACGAAAGTAGTTCAGGATGTGATCAGCTGAACCACAGTCAAATTAATATCTGTATGTTGGTAATACGATTATCTAGTAACATTTATGCATTTTATCAATATTATTGGTATTAACTTGAATACATGTCAAACTCTGTGGATTTTATTTTATGTTAAGTATTGTCTTTACTAAGAAAGCATGGAAGTTCAATCAGAAAATAAGCGAACACCCAATTTTAGTTCTTTCGAAGAATCTACATTAATTGCCTTGATGTCAAAATATAAAAGTATTCTTGAGTGCAAAAGAACTGATTCAGAAAATTCTCGACAAAAGAAAAATGTGTGGTTGCAGTTGAATGAAGAATTCAATTCCATTAATGTGGGTACACAACGAACAACGGACGTATTAATAAATAAAATAGGAATATTAAAAAAAGAGTGAAGAAAAAATTTGCAGACGAAAAATGTTATGCACAAGGCACTGGCGGTGGTCCACATAAAAAAATTAAAATTGACGAAATAGATATGGAAGTAAAAGACATTCTTGGGACACAAATAACGGGTTTAAGAAGCGAATTTGATGACGACAGAATGATATGTAAGTAATAATGTAACTTTATGTATGCTTATTTTATTTTAATATATATATATGTTTATTTCACAACAAAACAGAAATATACAAACTACAAAATTTAACTAACATTTTTGATGTAGAAGTAAACAATTAATCACTGAAGCTGAGAGTAACTAGGTTACCAACAGCTTGTGTGTGATATAATATAAAATATAAAATAAAGATACAGTAAAATTTAATTACAAAGATACAATTAATTAAATATTATTTTTAGTATTAACAGTACAATAACAATGATCAATCCGGTATAGTATTGACAAATTTAGTAATATTGACAAGTTCAGTAGATATGGTGAGTCGGGTAGGTAGATATAAATTAATTCTCAACACATACATACACATATATTCGCACATACACACAACCACATATTTTTCTTTTTACATCTTGTTTATTATATTTTGGAAAAAGTCTCTACTTTTTGATAATATCCATTTTTTTATTTCACATTTAAATTCCTTATATCTTTCAATGTTTTGTAGTTCTACAGGTACTTGACTTAGAATTTTTGGGCCCAAGTAATCAAAGCAGTGTTGTCCAATAGTTTTTTCTCTTTTTGGTAAGTTGTATGTGTTCTGTTTATGCCTAGTATCATGAGTGTGTTCAAGACGTTCTAATATATGTTCATTTCGTTTTAGGTAGAGCAGTATTTTAAGGCAGTATAATTGCCTTAAATCCATAACTTGGCTCATCACATATAACTCATCACTTGGAAAACTGATACTCTTTTGGTAAATAATTCGTAATATCCACCTTTGTAGTACATTTACGTTTTCAATGTGGCAATCATATACTCCACCCCATCCAGAGATGCCATAGCTCAGCTGTGACTGCACTAACGAGAAGTACAACATTTTCAAGTGGTGTACATCCAAGATGTCTCTCATGTATTTAAACCTTGACAGTAATCCTCTTAGTTTGTTTGCAATATTTTTCGCTTGCAGATCCCATTTGAGATGACGATCAATAATAATTCCAAGATATTTAATCCTATCTACTTCTGGAATTTTAGTAGTTATGTCAATATCCAAATATCCGAGGTTTGGTAGACCTGTCTGGTATGATGTAAAAGGCATATATTTTGTTTTTTCTACATTTAGTGTTAGTTCATTAAATTGAAACCAGGTTTTTATTTTTTTAAAAGCGATTTCAGCTTGTGTTTTCAACTGAGCCCATGTAGGAGCGGTAAAAAGGATGGCAGTATCATCGGCAAAGCTAATAATTTTGCCCCTTATGTCCAGTAAAAGTAGGCTATTTAAATATATATTGAATAGCAGCGGGCCCAGTACAGAGCCTTGTGGCACGCCATAGGTAACATTTCTAGCCTCGCTTATGCAATTGTCGATGGTTACATATTGTTTTCGCTCACTCAAATAACTCTCTAATAGCTTATAAGTTAATCCACGCACACCGTAGAATTTTAGTTTGTTTAATAATTTTCTATGATTGACGGTATCAAAAGCCTTAGAGAGGTCCACAAAGATGCAAGCTGCATAATGCTACATAATAATATATAATGTAAGTATTGCATTTATTTTCATTATAGTAATTGTCGAGGAGAGCGAAAACACAAGTAATGCAAAATCAGAAGTGCCCGAGAAATTTTCCTCTCCATCAACATCCAACACAAACTGGATGTCTTATAATTCCAAAGAAAAACCATTGAATGCCAAAGGAGTTGGAGTACAATCAACTATTGGGCAAGAAATTCCTATTGATATTTGTTAGAATAAAATTTTTTATTTAACATTTATTTATCAGACTAGCTTTAGTTAGTTGTCAGATAGACTTTTAATTTTGTATTGTCAATTTAATTTGAATTTAATAAAAGTTGTTACTTTTTCACTGGAATTATTCCCTAAAAACACTGCAAGCCAACAGGTTATGGGCCCAGGACAATACTAAGATAGGGAAAGTGTTAAAAATAAAAGTAAAATACTTCTGGAATACCCGGAAGGTCGGCCAGAGTGAAAAGTACGACGAGTTAGTATTCACTGGGAGGAAATTTACACAAAAATGAATACAGTCGAATACAGAAGAATTATAACGCTCGATGAGAATGGACTCAACTATGCAGCCTGGAAGTTTCAGTTAGTAATCATTCTGAAATCTTCTGGTGTCTACTATGTCATTGAGAATGCACGATCCACAACAAGTTCCGAAGAAGAAAAAAAGGAATGGGATGAAAAAGATCTGAAAGCTCAAAACCTTATTGTGACTTCAGTGCAAGAAAAGGTAGTGACTCATTCAATTGCTTGTAAAACCGCCGGTGAAATGTGGCAAAGAATTGAAGCTCTATATGGAAAAACCACAGAGGCAAACCTACATTCTCTTCAACAAAGGTTTTATGCTTACTCCTATAAAGGAAATGGTGTTGCTGGCCATGTAGCCGACTTAGAAAAACTCAGTCATGATCTCAAAACTTGTGGAGAAGATATAAGCGAAAGTATGCTGGTGAACAAAATTCTCATGACTTTGCCTGAAAGTTTTAAACATTTTCATTCTGCATGGGATAGCTCATCGAATAAAAGCCTGAATACTCTCACGTCAAGACTACTCGCAGAAGAAGAAAGAATAAAGAACAGATGCAGCGAAGAAGTTGCTGGGGCATTAGCAGCCAAAACGTTCGAGAATAGAGATTGGAAGAAAAATGAAAATGAACGTCATAAGAATAAGTTTCGCAAAGCTTGTAATTACTGTAAAAAACGAGGACACTTCGAACGAAATTGCTGGTTTAAGAAGAACAAAGCCGAAAGTAAACCACTAAATGATGATAAAAATAAGAAAAATTTTTTTTTTATAACAAATGGAATTAATACAACCACCGACTGGTATTTGGATAGTGGTGCCAGCCATCATATGACTTTCAATAGAATGTGGTTCAGTACTTACGAAGAACTTGAAACCAAAGAGTATATAATTATTGGTGATGGTAAAAGACTTGAGGCTCTTGGAAAAGGTACTATTCTTGTGAATGCCCAAACTGACGATGATGAGTGCGTTAGTTGTTCCATTGAGAATGTTTTTTACGTTCCTGAACTGAAATATAATTTATTTTCTGCAAGCGCTGTTACTGATAAAGGTTGTATCATAATAACTGACAGAAATAAATGTCAGATCAAAAAGGATGGTCGAATTATAGTCCAGGGAAAAAGGTCAGGAAAATTATTCAAACTACAATTTGAAGTCAGATTTGAAGAAGCTGCGGCTAGTTTCATAAGCTCTAAAACAAAGGAATCAATGGAAGAATGGCATTATTTATTGGCACATCAAAATATCTCACATTGCAAGAAAATTTTGAGTAGTTTTGATATCAAAATTCAAGATGATTCTAATTTTCAATGTGAATCATGCATTTATGGAAAGCAGAGTAGACAATCATTTTCAATTTCAACCAATGTGACTACTAAACCAGGAGAAATAATACACTCTGATATTGGAGGACCGATGGAAGTTGAATCGCTTGGAGGATCGATTTATTTTTTATTATTCAAGGACGATTACTCTCATTATCGATATGTTTATTTCCTGAAAAATAAAAATGAAGTTATTGAAAAATTAACCGAATTTATACCGAAATTCAGGACCGAAACAAATGAAAAAATAAAAGTAATAAGGACAGATGTATGTATGTATGTATGTGTGATTTTTGGGGTGACATTCACTGAGACCTAAAAGGTCTATTGTGCCCCCTTACTTCTACTCAGTTTCTGAGGAGAGTCTCAGAAACTAGTAGTTCCTTTAGTCCTATTTCCCGGAGGAATTTTAGGATGTCTGCAGGCTTCAACTTAGGCAAATGTTCCTCTTCTATCCAGTAATCTCCCAGGTGCTGTGCTCTAGGATTCTGGAGTGCTGTGCAGTTGGAAAGTATGTGGATGGAGGTTTCTTCTTCCATTCCACAAAATCTGCATTCTTCTTCCTCCACTATTTTGAGCTTTTTCAGGTGCCCATTCAGGCGACAATATCCCGTTAGGATCCCTGTCAAAACTCTTAGCGCAGTTTTACTTTGACTTATGCATTCTTTTGATCTCAGCAGGTTGTAGTCACCCAGAAGAGTCTTTGATTGTATAAGCCCTACTAGATCTTTCCAATGGTCAGATCTTCTCTTTTTCTCGGCATTACTTATTTCTTCCAATATTACATTGGAGCTGATTCCGCAAAAGGGTTCGGGCCCCCAGAAAGGTATTTCAGTTCCTCTCTTTGCTAGTTCATCTGCTATTTCATTTCCTTCTATTCCAGTGTGTCCTGGAATCCATAGTAAGGTGACTATGTTGTTCTCGCCTAGTTCATTGAGTTTGTCTAGGCATTCCATATATAAGGACAGATAATGGGACAGGATTTAAAAATAAGAAAGTGGAGACATTATTAAAAAAATTCGGAATAAAACATCAGTTCACAGTGAAGTATACACCCGAACAAAACGGAGCAGCCGAAAGGGAGATGAGGACATTAATAGAAGCCGCCCGAACTTTACTTCATCACCGAAAATTGGAAAAACTGTTTTGGGCCGAAGCCATAAATACATCATCTCATGTTCTGAATAGAACGGGGACTAGTTCAATAACCGGTAAAACACCATTTGAACTAATATTCAAAAAGCAAGCAAAGATTGATCATTTCTTAATATTTGGACAGCCTGTATATACCCATATACCGAAACAACTTCGTAAAAAATGGGACTATAAAAGCAAAGAAGGGATTTTTGTGGGCTATTCTGAAGAAACGAAAGGATACAGAATATATTTTCCAACCGATCAAAGAATTGAAGTATGCCGAGATGTAATTCCAAAGAAATCCATTGAAGAGAGTACATCAATATTGATTAAAACAGAAGAAAAAGTAACACAGACTACAGAGACAAAAGAAGACAATAGCAATAACGAAAAACACGATCTTGATGGTTTCCAAGATGACACAGAAGAAAATGAAGAACATGAAGAAGAAGGAAGAAACCTAAGGCATAGAAGTTCAATAAAACCACCAGTAAAATATGAAGATTTTGTTTGTATGATAGCAGAAGAAGAAATCGATTACGAGACAGCTTTACAGAGTGAAGAATGGAAAAATGCTATAAAAAAAGAACTGGAGGCACTTCATAAAAATGAAACATGGACGTTAACCCAACTTCCAGACAACAAGAGAACTATAAAGAATAAGTGGGTCTTCAGAAAGAAATTGAATGGGATTTATAAGGCAAGGTTGGTTGCAAAAGGATACAGTCAAACTTTTGGCCAAGACTACTTCGAAACATTTAGTCCTGTAGCACAATATAAATCCATTCGGTTGATACTTAGCATAGCTGCGTACTATCAAATGGAATTAGCTCAGTTCGATGTGATGACTGCATTCCTTAATGGTGATCTTAACGAAGTCATTTACATGGAGCAGCCACCTGGATTCCATGACGGGACAAACAGGGTTTGTTTACTAAAGAAAGGACTCTATGGTTTGAAGCAGTCTCCTCGTAATTGGAATGCGAAATTTGTAGCTACATTGAAAGAGTTCAAACTAATTCAGTCAGTTAATGATCCTTGCATTTTTTACAAGGACGAAGGTGAAAAATTATTTTTAGTAATTTATGTGGACGATGGCTTAATCGCAGCAACCAGTAGAAGAGGAATAGAGAGATTAATGGAACATTTGGAAAATAATTTTGAAATCAAGAGAGAAGAAGAAGTAAAACAATTTTTGGGAATGGAAATTACTAAAACTGGAAATGGAATATTTATAAGTCAGAAAATACAAATAGAAAGAATTCTTGAAAAATTCAACATGATATCATGTAAAGCAGTTGATACACCAGGGCCTACGAAAGATTTGGATAGTGAAGACAGTCCTTTATGCAAAGCACCGTACCGCGAGGCTATAGGAAGTTTACTATTTCTGGCATCTGTCACAAGGCCAGATATAGCATACACTGTCAATAAACTCAGCAGATATATGGAATATCCTCGTTTAATCCAATGGGAGGGAGTCAAACGAGTTATACGTTACCTAAGTGGAACAAAAACATTTGGCCTTCACTATACGAAAAACTCAAATAATGAATTGGTAGGATACAGTGATTCCGATTTCGCAGGGGACTACCGAACTAGAAAATCGACTTCAGGATTTGTGATGTTTTTCGCCGGGACACCTATTGATTGGTATTCAAGAAGACAAAGTATTGTATCTTTGTCCACAGCTGAAGCTGAATACATTGCAGCCACTGAAGCCATAAAAGAAATCATCATAATGAGCAGACTATATGAAGAACTGGAAATTTGCTCAAGACCAATCACTCTGAAGATGGACAACCAGAGTGCAATAAAAATGTTGACTGATGAAACAGCTCAAAAAAGAACTAAACACATTGATGTTCGTGTCCATTTTTTAAGAGATAGATTAAACAAGGATTTTACGTTGGATTTTGTAAAGAGTGAAGAACAATTAGCCGATATTTTTACGAAAACACTAGGGAGATGTATTTTTCTAGCAGTCCGAGATAAAATAAATGTTAAGGAGGGAGTGTTAGAATAAAATTTTTTATTTAACATTTATTTATCAGACTAGCTTTAGTTAGTTGTCAGATAGACTTTTAATTTTGTATTGTCAATTTAATTTGAATTTAATAAAAGTTGTTACTTTTTCACTGGAATTATTCCCTAAAAACACTGCAAGCCAACAATATTTCCAGCATAAATGAAACTGATGGTATCACAAAAGCACCAGATAGAAGTAAGTAATAGTTAATTATGTAAATATTTTTTTTCGTTCGCTTTACCAATACAGTAGCCAACATTGATGTATAATAAGACACTTCATTTTACACAGACTGCTTAAAAAGGAGCTGTGTTACAATACTAACCACATGTAATAGGATTTGTTGAAGTATTTGAAAATGTAATATATTAATTTGTTCGATACAACATAATAATATATACTAAGAACATAACATTAAGAATCTATTAAAATATTTCTTGTAAAGCATGTTTTCATATTTTAGATTCACCGAAATCAGTTGAGCCTCAGACTTCAAAATGTACAGACTGGTCCTCATATACTCCAGCAACTCTCAGAACCCCAAAGACAAAATGCTTGAAAACTGTTGGTAGGTATAATTCTGTAAAATAGTTTCAAACAATCATTAAATCAGTAACTGCATCAATTTTTTTTTTCAATAGGTGGACAACGCAATAAATTGTCAAATCGTTTGACTCTCTGGGCTGAAGCCAAAAGTGAGACAGCTTCATTGCAAGCAAAGATTATGCGTGAAAAGCACGAATTAGATATGCAACAGCAGATAGAGAAATATGAACTGGATATGCAACACAAGAGGGAAAAACATTCAACAGAAATGAGGTTTGCTGAAGAGGAGCATCAATTAAAGATGGATATATTAAAGAAACAGTTAAACAATTAATAAAACTTTTTCTTGTAAAGTGTATATTTATTTATCCTCAATATTATAAAATGATACATAATATAATCAATGATAACATAGTTTAACTCTTGGCTGCATTATAATTAATTTACTTAGCTTTTTTAAAATTTTAAATGTCTATAACAAATTAACTTCAACTAAATTTAATTTTTGCTTTTAAATAGAAATTTTCACATTTATTAAACCTTCATTCCATCACAAAAATTAAAGTAATCTAAAAACAGGAGTTTGTGTGGTCATAATATAAGAAAATAAAATATTCTTGTTTATTGACGTAATGTGCCAAAATATTCCACAAACCTCTGCCTAGTTAAGTTATTAACATTCACAGGGCAATAACTTCGGGCACAGGTATTGTATCAATACTATTCATTTGCTCGATGAGATTCTCGAGCTCTTCATCTAGTGGTGGAGGTAAAGGATCTGCATTGTTAGTTGCTATATTTTGAAGCACAGCTGTTGCTACCACGACAGCCTCTACACGTTGTACTTTTAATCGTATGCCTTGAGCTAAAATAGGAAACCGACGCTTCCAAATTCCAAAAACCTTTCAACAGGGTTTCTTGTTCGAATTTGAGACTTGTTAAAAAGATGCTCTTCTGGTGTTCTTGGATTTAAAAATGGAGTTAGTAAGTATTGCTTAATAGAATAGCCACTATCACCTACCAATACATTTTCTTCCATTTCTCCATTCTCAAATTTAGCTCGAATTCTGCTATTGTTCCAAATAGTAGAGTCATGAGTAGATCCTGGCCAACGACATGCAATATTTCTTAAAGTGAGGGAAGAATCACAAATACATTGCACATTAAAGGAGAAATATCCTTTTCGGTTACGAAATGTCTCCGCAGTATCACCTCCTGGTGACTGTATTTTTATACGGGTACAGTCCAATGCCCCAATACACTTTGGAAATTTTGCAATTTTATAAAAATTCAAGCGCATTTCAGATTTTTCTTCCTCTGTTTCTGGCATTTTAATATAGGTATTTTTTAATTGGGCAATAGCTCGTGATACTCTATACACAACTCTACTTGCAGTTGATTTATGTACACCTGAAAAATCACCAGCAACAATCAGCATGGAACCAGTTGCAAAATACCTCAATGTTATTAATAACATGTCTTCTGGGGAAAGTGCTTTGCTCCTTAAATTAAAATAAAATGTTACAGGTAATGAATTTTCTTATGTAGTAACAAAATACTAACCTCTTGGTAGGCGATACAATGTTGATTTGATTCAAAACTTCTCTTGCACTGCCTTTTGATATTCTAAATCTATCAAAAAATTCATTTTCCGTCCACTTCTCAAAATGATTTACTCTTGCTCGAAATATACGAGCGTTTCTCAATAAACGTAAATTCAAATATAAAATATCAATAAGGCACATAAGTTATATCGAAATGAGTAAATAAACCTTCTTCTACTTCTCTTATCATTTCCAAAAAATCCTCATCATCCGTTAACTCATCAAAATAATCCATGTTTTCCATCGCAAATAACAAAATGTAAAATTATAGGTTAAAAAGAACAGTAAATAATATAGCATGTCATATCAAAATTTGAAGTTAACTCCATAAACTTGAGTTAAACCATCATTTCTGATGGTTCAGAAAATTGCATAGTTAACTCATGGGTTAACCAAAATAATTGTTGACTACGTTTCATACAACACCCAAATGGCCTTGACCATGAGTTAACCCTGAACACTGGGTTAACTATGCTTCGTACAACTGGGCCTTAGAAAGGTATCAAATTCAATGTATGAAATAGATATAGGGCATAAAAAATCAGAATCTAATCTATTCCACACCTCCAAACTTACTCCAGCCCCTACCTCGGGGGGTGGAAAACGTATTAATAACGTAAGGATTATAGTAAATAATTTTGTACATATATGCATATAACTAATAAGGAAAAGGAATAATTTTTTTTTCTTCTTTCTTTCCTTAACTTGAGGGGGGGAGATGTAAGGCAACATCCTTAATCATATTGAATTGCGCGCCTGAATAGGTCGGTACATTAGATCGCCGATATATATGAGGAGAGAGAGAGTAGGCTAGATTAAATTCACATATGTCAATAAAAAACTAATTAAGAGAAAACGTGGTAGTTGAAACAAAACTTTATATTGTAATATAATTATAAGACAACCTTGTGAATAATAGCTTTGAATGTTGTTTCTTTATTATTTACAGGTGAGACTAATAAAATTCTTGTATTATTCATAACCTTGAAGTGACCCTACCATCTATACTAAATAGAAAGACATTATATGTTTATATATTATTAACGTCAGTTAATTTGAAGTAACAGTTTTTATTTTCCATAAAGTTTCAAAGCAAAGAAACATGATTTGAATATCTTGTATAAATGGTTCGATTACTAAAAATCAACCCAAATGAAGCGAAGTAATTATTAATAAGCGGGAAATATGAATTTGGAATGTAAATTAAAAAAAAAAACACAAAACTTACAGTTCAAATGCTAATTAATAATTATTGTGTCTTAATATTTTAGGTTCGAAAATGGCTTTGAAAAATATTGTTCTATGGGACTCTTGAAAAAAATATTTAAACTATGACTGTTACCTAGGGTTCAATACAATTCAAGGTGATGCAGATCAGTATTGTTTATGACCAATCAATTGAAAGTTCAGTTGCAAAAATGTGGAGTATTTTCTAGTAAAATTCGATGATGGTTTTTTACATAATATAGCGACAAAAAGTAAAATCAAAAATATCAATCCAAATGACGCTACTCTATTGTGGAAACCGAATAGAACTTATCATGCGGCGAAGATTCTGGAAAAAGGAAATAATAAGAATTTATTTTTGGATGGGAAGAAAAATTACGAAGAAGGTGAATAATTATTATGTAATTATCCAATCAAATTATCAATAAAAAGTTTCATTCTTGCCATTTCTTATATTTCCACAATTTCGTCATCTTTTGCCAATGAATTTTCTTTTGATTTACAATATTTCATAATCCCATTTTATTTTATTTTTATTTTGAATCAGTCAACTTCTAATATGTCTTATATGCTTAATTATTATCCTTCCAACTGTCCTTGTTATACTGGTAAATTTTGCTTCTAGTGGGTTCAAATTTATATACTGAACCACTACATCCAGTTTGTTTTCACTGTACCATTTCTCTTCTTAGTATATTTTTCCAACGTCTAGCACTTCGATAAAGGAACACACTAAATACTAAATATTTGAATTATCAGATAATTCGAAAAATCTCGAGAGTGTGGAAAACATAACAGATAATGAAGAAAACAATCCAGAAGACGAGACAACGTTAGAGAAAGTAGCTCAACAAGAAAGTGAAAAGATGGAAATCATCACCAATCATTTGAAACTGTAGCTTCGACACAAATATGGTACAATTGCATGATGGTTTCTCACATATAGAGAAAAAAAATTAAATAAAAAATATTAATCAAAATGATGCTACTGTATTGAGGAAACCAAATAGAACTAATTATTCGGCGAAGATCCTAGAAAAAGGAAATGATGGGAATTTATTATTGGGTGTGAAGGAAAAGTACGAAGAAGGTGAATAATTCTTATGTAACTATTCAATCAATTTATCAATAAAAAGTTTCACTCCCGTCCTTTCTCATATTTCCACAATTTCGATATTTTTTGCCTATACCTTTTTTTGTTTCACAATATTTTATAATTCCATTTTCCCGTTTTTTTATTTTTATTTTGAATCAGTCAACTTCTAATATTTCTTATATGCTTAATTATTATCCTTGCCAACTGTACTTGTTATAGTGGCGAATTTCCGTACTAGTAGGTATAAATTTATAAACTGAACTACTACATCCAGTTTGTTTCCACCATTCCATTTCTCTTTTCAGTGTATTTTTTCAACGTCCAGTACTTCGGTAAAAATACACACCAAATACTAAATGTTTGAGTTTTCAGATAATTCGAAAAGTCTCGAGAATGTGGAAATCATACCAGATAATAAAGAATACAAGCCAGAAGACGAGACAACGTTAAAAATGTAGCTCAGCAAGAAATTGAACAAATGTATTTTTCATCATTATCATCAAGCTGTGGCTTTGACACAAATATTTCATTGTCAAATTTAGAATCTGTATTGAACGCGTTTGAAATCAATACAGCTATAGAGGGTACTACTGAAGATTGTTTAGTTTCTACCGATAGATTTATTTCACTGCATTCACCTTCTCCAACTGAAAATTCAAATAAATCAGATTCTAAAAAGGAGATCATTGTTCATTCCAATGTCGAAGTTAACTATGCTACTGAACAGACGCATTTTAAATCATACAGTCCCAAATTACAATATTGCCAGTTTTGCAACAAAACAGTTAAACGATTTCGGAGACATCTTATCTCAATACACAAAAATGAGAATGAGGTAAAAGCTATATCTGCCTTGGAAAAGAAATCTAAGGAACGAAGATGTCTGATAGACACATTAAGAAAAAAAGGGAACTATATTTTTAACCATAAAAATCAATTCGAACAAATATACATGAACAGCTATACATAAACCATGTTTGGTCCTTATTTCAAAAAATACCCTAAGACTTCACTTCAAAAATGGTGACCCTAATGCCTGTATTCACCGTTTAACGCCAAGTTCAACTTTGTTAAGTTGATCTTAAAGTTAAGACAACGTTTCTAATGCAGTGTCATCGAAATAAGTTATCTCAGCTAAGAGAATAATTCTATTGGCAACGTTGCAATATTTAGGAAATTTTGTGTCATGATGTTTACCATTAGTTACAGATTTTGAAACTTTTGCTATTTGTCATCATTTAGGGTGGATTAATGGTCGTGGTGGAAATTTGTTTCTCTTATTATATTTTGTTAAAATTTGATTTAACTCGGTGATCGCTCCAACTTGGAATTGTCCCCAGATTGTAGCCATATTGTAGGTAAACCATGACTGACCAAAAACGGGAAAGCAACTTTTCATCAATTGAAAAACAATTACTTATTTCGATCATAAGTAATTACGCCCACATAATAGAAGACAAAAAAAGTGAGAGGACCTCTATGGAGGCAAAAAATCAGGCATGGAAACGTGTGGAAATGGAATTTAATAATTCGAGTACAGATGGGACCTATAGAAAAGCTGGAAAGCACAAAAAAATTTTTGGTAATAAGAAGCACGACATCCGAATTTTAAAAGCAGAAGATACTAAACTGGCTTATTTGGGCACCACAGACAATTTAGATGTTCAAAATACTGGAATTAAAGAAGGTAAAAAAGAGTATTACTGAGGAAAATAAGTTTTCAAACAAGACAGGTTGTGGAAAGTTGCCTATTAGAAAAGTTGACGGAACTGAACAACTAATGATGTCCATAATGAATAATAAAACTGTATATGGTTTACCACCCTATGAATTTGATAGTGACAATGGCCATTCTAAAGTTCAGTCAAATAATGAGAACTTGGAATTTATTTATGTTCAAAATGAAACCAGTGAAAATAATTTGGATATGGATATTGATGATAACCTTAATATAGTCAATAATGGAGAAAACTATTTTGAAAATGTAAGTATTATAACACCGAACTATCTTTTTTGTATAAATTTGTTTTAATTTTTGCCGATTTTCGCTATTGATTTTTAATGAAGTAGTCAATTTTTATAAATAAAAACATGTAGAAAGAACAATCAGTAACAGTTATTAAATCGAAAAATGTATGTACAGCACTGAAGCCCACAGTTAAATGCTGTTGGCCCAGTGACAAAAAATACAGAAAATTTGGTATGTACCTATGCCGTAGGTCATAGTAATTGTTTCTACCCTTACTTTGTGAATTCTATTCAAAATAAATAAAAAAATGTATATCAAGAAAATACTTGAATAGTCTACATTTGTTTCAGAAATCTCAAATTTCTATAAGAATTAGTCAAATCCTTTAGTATTATTCATAATCTAGTGGAATTTTAATATTTTATTTATTAGTTACCTTTGTGTTATGGAGAAAAATTAGAAACACAAGATTCCCATGTTTACAGTAGTAATGGACGCTATTAAAATATGTTCAGTTTCAATAAAATAGGAAAAAATTCGAATAAATAAGTCAATTTTGTTTGTTTCAGAATATTACTCTTGAATGTAGTGGTGTCAAAGATGAAACTTGGCGTGTGGGTAGTGGATTTAGTGCTCAACAATTCTCTGTTCCACTTAACCCACTGTTAAAGAACAACAAACCAGATGACAATGAAAATGGGGAGTGTAGTACATAATTTGATTTGATATGAATTCTGATGAAGGAAAAAGAACAAAATTATCCTAATGTATTTGGAGGTGTTATATTTACTTCAATTATTTGTTTTAGAAAGCAAATGAGTCCAAAACCCCCAGTCAAAAAAGAAGCTATTCTCGTCGGAGACCAACAGGATCAGTAAAAACTTTAACATCATCTTTATTTGCTGAAAAGTATGACCTCTTGCTAGATAAGAGGCTAATTCTTACTGATAAATTAACTGAAGATTTAGAAGAAGAATATTCTTTTAAAAGAAAAGAACACAAACTGAAATTAGAGCTATTGCAACTCAAAATAGGCGAATTGAAGAAGAAATAATATTAGTTTTCTTATTTTGGATATATGGTCATAATATGATTTATTTTAAGTCCTTAAATGAGCCAAAGGATGACCCTCTTCCATATGTGTATAATATCGCTATCCAAATTAGCAAAAGTTTGTTGTGCTTAGGTAAGGTTTGTTAGAACAGTGTGCACCACATAACTCACACTCTGGTGAACGTCTTTATATTCAAATTAAATTCAGTGAAATATAATGATACTGTTCTGTTAAGACTTCATTCCGCTGTGCATAAATTTGACAAATACTATTTCTGTTGAACAACAATTTCATTATATATTATTAAATTGATTTGAACTTATGGACGGCTGTAAATTATGCACTGTGTACTGTTTCAACATAAAGTTCTTTTGTATTTTTGAATTGAATGAGAGAAAAATTGTTTCTTTAAGCAGAAAAGTAAGATTCAAATTACATGAAATGGCAGATCCGATACTCATAGAACATATTTTTCCATTTTTTTTAAATCATGAGGTGAGCAATACATTACGACAAGACTATTTGGCAATATAATATGGCAACAAATTGGTTAAGATGCATACATCAACTCACTATTATAAAATGATAAGAGCTCATCTTCGATATGTGGGAAAATTCATCGTCGAAATCAAAAAGATTACTAATTTCAAATCTTGTTTCAAAACAATTGAGTATGACAATTGTACGATGGCTATGAGAAGTTTAGCAAAATTCAATGAGGATGAAGGACAGTTTGCAGCTCCAAACACAGCATTTACATTAGGTAAAATCTTGAGGTTTTGCGCAGCCAATAAGAAACGGATTATATAAAAAAAGGTGATGAGCCAAATAGGATAGAAGTTGAAAATTTTCTCAAACTTCTACAAAGAGAATTAACAACAGATATAAATAAATCGGCCATAGAAAATGGAAAAGCCATGAGAAGACAACAAAAGGTTACTCTTCCGCTCACTTCAGATTTGAAAAAACTACTCAACTATTTACAAGTAGAACGCCAAAAATCTCACAGCATTTTGAATCAAGAGTTCACCTTTGAACGATGGAAACGCTTGGCAAGCTCTACTCTAGTTGGCATAATAGTATATAATGGTAGGAGACCTGGTGAAATAGAAAGGTTAACTACCGAAGATTTCAAATTATCTTGCCAATCTTTAAGTGATGTTTATGAGCATAGCAAAGATGACCTAGATGTTAATCAGGGTTACGAAAAATGCGTTCTTCGCGGTAAAAAGGGACGGAATGTTTCTATAGTCCTCCACTCGCATGAAATAATATGTATCAATAAAGTATTGTTTCATAGAAACGATGCTAATGTAGATCCTAAGAACCCGTATGTGTTTGGTTTACCAAGCACTAAACCATTTAAGTACTTGTCCTCGAGTATTTTATTGAAAAAGTTTGCTCAGCTGGCTGAACTTGATTTTCCAGAGCGCATATTTGCAACAAACATTCGTAAACATTTACAAAACAAAAACAACATACTTGCAACTCAACTCTGACAAAAGAGAACATATAATGAATTTTATGAGACTCTCAGAAACCGTTCATAAGAATATATCGTCATGGAAACCGCAATATGTCGTATGTCAAAAAAATAGATTTTTTTTTTATTGCACCTCTATGGCCAACTTGTTGATCTGCACAACATGTAATAGGTATTATGTCAGTAAACCAATCAGAAGCTCAGTATCCCCCCCTTTGCAATAAGTCGGTCTGACATCTGCTTGATATTTGGTCACGACAAATAGTTGCATTTCACAGTCTGTGATGAGTTTTGTTTGTTCTCTTCCATTTTGGTCAGTGCAAGTTGTTGTATGTCACTACATTTCAAGTTTTATTGTTATTGTTTATATTACCTATAGTTGTTCTTCAATAAAAACATTAAAGGTACGTAATTTTATACTCACTAATATCATTTTACTTTAATTTATCACTTTCACGTCGAATTTTTTCGTTTTCTGGTAAAAACGCATGTTGATTCTAACCTAAATTTTAAAATTTAATCAAATTGGTTGTTTTATCGAGGGAGCTAAATCTCAATTATAGCAAAATTACAAATGTTAAGGCTTTTAACAAGTAGCATTTTGATATTTTTATATTCACGTTGTTTTAAAGTATAATTTTAAAGGTTGAAAGTATGACATACAACGTTTTGCATCTATAATTTTGGACACCAATTTGACATACGACATATTTTTATCTTTTGCAGAATAGTTGGAGAGTGGAAAAAATTATTAAATAAGATGTTTGGACAAAGCCGTGGAAAATACTTAATGAATCTTGCAATACAAAAGAAAAGAACTAAAGATGATTTGGGTAAGTACAGTTGTTAAGTTTTATTGTTATCATCAAAAGTCACTAAAGTAGAACTGATTGCGCTTCAATCGAGTGGTGGTATCATTAATTTTCTGAATAATTATTTGTTTTAGAAAACTGTGAAGCTACTGTTGCCTCGGCACCAAGTCATGCTCAGGATGGACCAATGGAAGTTGTAAATGAAGGTCATTCTGAACGGGCGACACTAGAAAATTTGGGTCCATTATAGTTACTTGGTATTGATGAAAATAATATTATTTTGCTTGAGAACGTTTCTGACCAAGAAGCTGGATTGTTTTTGAGTCAACCTTTGGAAATACAAATAACAGGAGATCAACCACCAACAATTAATGAGAATGTTGAAACATTGCAGTTCCAAGAATTGGAGGTACCAGTTCATGAAATTTCGTCAGTAGTTTCCAGCAATTCTAATTTCAACAGTGATTCTGATGAACAGTACCAACCTCCCAGTAACAATTCGACTGCATCCATTGAATCGGATGATTCACAACCTCCTAGTAACAATTCGACTGCATCCATTGAAATTGAAAATAATGAACAATCAGCTACTGAAGAAACTGCTAGTAAAAGGAAAAAACGTAGGGGAAAGAGGAACGGCAACGAGTATAAAAGAACGCAAAGATGCGCTTATTTGGGAAATCCTATGTTGGTTTCAAAAAGGATGCCTCTGGAAAATATAAACAAATCAAACAAATACATGAAAAGAAAATTGGTCCTCGTTGTAGGGGGCACACTCGCATGAAAAAGGGGGGACCAAGACAAAGTTTTTTTTGTGACCAAATCAACGATGAAGAACGCAGTCGTCTTTTGTCAGAATTCTGGGCTTTACCCAACTGGGACTCTAAAAAAACTTATATAAAAAACAATGTATTGCATTCTGAGCCAAAATACAAAAGACATGACAGTATTGATGTCTCGAGAAAAAAAACGACCTTCCGTTTTTATTTTTCAGTGAGTGATGGGAATAGGGGCAAAGTTAAGAAACAAGTTTGTAAAAAAATGTTTATGCACACAATAAGCATTGGGGAAAGACCATTACGTGATTGGGTGAAACCTCCTGAAACCACTAGCTCTCAGGCAAGCACTTCTGCAGAGAATATTTCTGCCTCAGAAAACGCGATTATAGAATTACAGGAGTGGCTGAACTCTCTGGCAAAGGTTGAATCGCATTACTGCCGCGCCTCTTCTGATAAATTATACCTAGAGCCAGTCTGGGATAGTATGAGAGACTTTTATCGAAAATATGTGTCAATATTTGAGGGTTTAGGAAAAACTAAAGTATCGAGGACAACTTTAAAGAAAATTATGGACAATATGAACTTAGCATTTTATACACCAAAAAAAGATCAATGTAATGAATGTACATTGCATGAAGCTGGAACTCTGGACGAAGAATCGTATGCAAAGCATATTAAAAAAAAACAAGAAGCAATTGCTGAAAAAGAGGCTGACAAAAGCAAAGCCCTTAAAAATAGTGGCGAAGTCAGATCTTATACAGTTGACCTACAAGCTGTGCTTCTGGCACCACGTTTAAATGCGGCAGCAAATTATTATAAAACTAAATTAAAAGTCCACAATCAGGTTTATTATAATTTGTCATCAAAAGATGTTTCGTGCTATGTTTGGCACGAAGGAAATGGTGGGTTGGATAGCGATGTCTTTGCTTCTATAGCAACTAAGTTTATCTCAAATGAATTAGCTCAGGCCCAGACTATTCCACAAAAAATAGTTATATGGAGTGATGGGTGTGGTTACCAAAATAGGAATACCAAACTGTCTAATGCCCTATTAGACTTGAGCATGAAGTACAGGTTAATTATTGAACAAAAGTATCTTGAGGTGGGCCACACCCACATGGAAGTAGATGGATGCCATTCCGCAATTGAAACTAAGCTAAAGCATCGAAAGCAAGTGTTCCTTCCTGCAGACTACATTCCAATTATACAATCAGCACGACCTGACCAGCCATTCAAAACTTATTATTTGAGCTACAACGACTTTGAAGAGTTTAATTCTGATTACTATACCAGTATTCGGCCAGGGTATAAAGCAGGAGATCCCTGTGTTAATGACCTTGTGGCCCTCCAGTATACCCCGGAGAAGGTAATCAATTATAAACTTGCATTTAGCGACGATTGGGCACCATTACCATGTCGTCCACGACGTTCAATAAGCCGCAGCACCATTAGGCCGAAGTTATATGACCGACCCTGCCCAATTGAAAGAAGTAAGTTTGAACACCTTCAAGAGCTAAAAAAACTTATACCAGAAGATTACAGAAACTTTTATGAAACTCTACCACACAAAAAGTAAGCTTATTAACATTTTCAAAACTTTCTAAGCATTATCAGGATTTTAAAATATTTTAAATTGTTTTAAATTGTATTTTTTTACTTTTAATTGTATTTGTATTTTTTTAAATTGTATTTTTTATTAGTTTGTCTTTTTTTAAAATATTTTTACAAATAATAAAGAGATTTTTAGCAAGTTGGTTTTTTTTTCTTTACCTACATACATACCATTCATTTTTAGAACACCTGAGAAAAGGTCGTATGTCAACGAAAATTGAAAAAAATTTGTACACAAAAGGTCATATGTCAACATAAATCAAATAAAGCAATACATTTTGAGAAAAAAAATTACACCATTATCATTCTAAGGTGAAATAAATCATGTTTAAGCATTTAAGAAATAAATTGGAAGCATAATGACATGTTGGAACAGTTTTTTGTCCCTCCTGAAAACTTTGATTTTTGGACATACGACATATTGCGGTTTCCATGACGATATATAGGCAACCAGATGCAAAAAAGACATACTAGCTATGCCACAAGTTCTCAACTTTGTGTCGGGAAAGTCTGAAGTAGACACTAAAAGCGCAGATGATTCCTTGCTAAAGCCGAGAAAATTATTTTGCAATGAAAGTATAACTGAAAAAAATTATGAAAGTGTTGTTGAAAATCTAGATTTTCGTCCCAATGATTCAGACTTACTGGAATTTGTGTCATAGAATGATGATAATGTTGTTGAAGATCCAGATTTTCGTCCCAACGATTCTGATATTGGAAACAACTCAGATTCTCATCCCAATTGTTCGGCTTAATCTGATATAGAAAATGAAATACAAACAAAAAAAAAGGAGACTGATGGGTGGGAAAATTTATATAAATACTTAGATTTCTTTGATTCACTTGTGCTGATTGTTTTTTCTGGAGCAACACTATCTGGCAATAGCATCAACGTTCATAATTGAAGCATATCTTGATATTTATTTGGAACACATAGCAAACATTTACACCTCGGTAATCTGTTCAATGTACAATTTCCCACTAGTTAGATGGCTGGCTTTGGTGAAAACCAATGGCCCAGGCTATTTTTGTTACCTGCATGTTCACATAACTTCACGTCTTTACCCTTTATGATTGAGGTAAAATATTAAAAAGTCGTATGATTTTTGATGTGTTTTTTAGTTTTTTCATAAAATATATAATAAATTACTTTTGACTCCACAATTATTTTCTGTAAACTCAATGAGAACATGAAAATGACTTATAAAATATAACCAGAGTTTGGACACAAACGGGCCAGATGTATAGAGTTGCAAGTACATTTCATAAGAGAAAATGTTTGTTTATTTACATCATTCATTTGACTTTGTATGATTGCGTCATTTAATGTACTCGCCCTAGTACTTACACAAAATAAAAACTATAAAAACTCATTGTGAAAGAAAATATGAAAGTCAGAGTCGGCATGTATAGCATCTGAGATATGTCGGTATGTATAGCATCTGAGATATGTATGGTCAAAGTTGGTAAAAAGTCCATGGAGTATTTTTGATAAAAACTTTGGTCCGAAAAAAAAGTTTTCATAAAAATTATATGGTGTGCTTCGAGACACATCCAGTCATAAACTTATTATTCGCATTTCTTTGGGTACTGGATATACATGGACTAGTATAGAAACCAACTATTTTTGTACTCGTGTTGCTGCCGAATTCCAAAACGAGGACGTTTCATTTTGACAGGAATGAGTTTTAATGCATCTTTGACGAGAAAAATAGGTTTTATCTTTTGTTATCCTCCCCTTATATAATAGATACATAAAACCTTCGAAGTTGGATTCCTCCTTTATTAAAAGTATTTTGAGAGAACAACAATGAATTCAATGAATGTTCCAGATTAAAATGAATTACATCGATATTTGGGAATGCAAAAATTTTTTCTATCGATTTCGGTTGTGTCGCTGAGTTTAGTTTTCATTTTATTTCCAAATAAACATTTGGTCAATTTTGATTTGACGTCACCCTCCTATTTCCATAACTTACTGCCATCTCTCTATGGTCAGGTATATCTTGGAGTTATACAAATTAATATCTTTGAATATAAACATGGAAATATTTTTTTTTTGTGAGGTAAGCAATAAAGCATTTGAATAAGGATAAAGTTGAATCAAAATGGGCCCAGCTGTTTTTGGGAAGAACCTAATATACCTATACTCTGTGATAAAACCGATATTTAAAGCATTTTTTGCATTTCAGAGATGAGATATGATTTAGTTTAATTTGAAATATTTTTTGAATTCATTATTATTTTCCTAGAAAGGGTTTTGATATAGGTGAAATCGTACTTAGACGGTTTTATATTGTCGAAAACTTGACCTATGAAACAAAGATTGACATCTATAAAAGTAGGGGGCTACCCAAATGGAAAATCCATTTTAATCTTTAGAGATGGAATAAAACTTTCAATTCCTGTCCAAATGAAATGTGCTGGTTTGGAAATTCGGTAGTAACACAAGTAAGAAACAGCTAATATTTCGACTATATCAAAGATTACAGAATAAAAATATAAGATGTTCCACTCCAGGCCGGTTTGATTCAAGTCGCTGTCCCAAACGGACGCCGCTGTCATAAATTATGTTTACGACTCGCTTTTGTTGTCAATAACGAGACCGGTGGACCGGAGGTAATTTGAGAAATATATATTCAAATTAATAGGATTCTTTATCACCAAGGTATATTTTTAAATGTTAATTATTTCGAAAAATGTTCGGGATATAAATTTGAAAAGGTAAGTGAAAAATAAACTTGAATTTTTAAAATGAATCAATTCACAGTTTTTATCCGGCATCTTAGTAATTTTGTGATACTTATTGATAATTTAGCGGTTATTTATTACAAATTCAATTGAATATACCTACTCATTAGCAACCAGAATAATAGGGCCACTAAATCTTAAATATTGATCTTTAAATAACGGATATTTTTTGGATTGACAAGGTTAAAACAGTAAAAAGAGAAGCAGCTGCAGGATACCTTTAATATTTTATAAAAGTTTTAAAATACTAAGTTTGGTTTGGTGTTAAATTCAATCTATTGTCTTTCAAATCTTTCAATATACATTTGAGAGTCAAATATATACGGACTCTGGTATAGAGACTTGCATAATATTTGAGAGGAAATTGATTACATGGATGATAAAAAAAATTTTGTAAATTCGTTCAAAAGAAACTGTCCAATTCCCCTTTGGTTAGCTATTGAATTGAATATAGAATTTTTATTCTCTAATCTTTGACTATATCCTGTAAAGTAGGTACCTAATGAAATGTAGATAACAATCCCAAGGAATCCAACTGTTTTTTTATAAAACATCACCAAATCGACTTATTCACGAAATTTGACCTTTTATATCTGGTAAACTATGCATACAAAATATTTTGAACCTACACCAAAGACTACGGAGATGTATAACCGGGTGCGAGGTGTTTTGTCACATTATTTTGAAATCAAGAAATTAAAAAATTTTCTCTCACCCAATTATACCTATCAAAGATTCCAAAATAGATCTTTAGTTTGTAATATTTCTTATGACATGAACGTGCGGAACATGAAAAAGAGTTTCACAGATAAGCCACCCTCCAATTTATTTCTTTATCGCTGAGCAAAAAATGCTCTCATTAATAGTCGGCTTTCCGTTCCGTCAAAGGAAGCCGAGGTTATGATTTATTCTATTTTCGGCAACATTCAATGGGGGTAGCTTCTGACATTTAATTGTATTTCATGGGAGAAAAGTATTTAGTCAGTAACTATTATAGTTATACATCTAGAAGAAGCTTTATGTATTATTTAGTTAAATTTGAAGACGGTGTACTCTTTGTCTGCGGCGAAAAAAATATTTCTAATAGAAGTGGTGATGAGTGTATTGTGAAGTATAGAAACGGGACAAAATATCCTTAGCATCAAACAGTAAGTAATCTCATAATATTAACTCCTACAAAATTGCCACGTAAAAAATCAATTAACCCCTGGCAATGCGGCATAAAATTGGATGTTCATTTTCAAATTTCAACTACATATTTTCATTAATAAATAATGTGAACACTCTAAATTTCCCAAAAATAATCACATGTTTCTTTCATATTCGTGTTTATTGCGGCGAATTGAGAGAGGTACAAAATATGTAGCAAAAATCGCTATGCATTGTCTCATTCTCGTATTTTGATAAAGCCGTGACTTCTTGTTTCCCTCTCAAATTTCTTGTAATTTTACATTTATATATTATTGTTTATCACAAATCTTCAATAAAAATGACTCTTGTATCCGAAACAATGTTTTATAATTATAATTTACAGTGGAAGAATCAGTAATTTTCGCCAAAAAATTGAAAAATCGCCCTAGTTTTTACAAAAGCAAACTTTAATCGAAAAAAAATTTTTTTTCCTCATTTTTGTCGTAGGAGAAACTAAAATTCAACATTAGCAGTCAGACCCAAAAATCATGTTGACCGGTGTAATCACTTAGTTCACTGCTTGTTTTACAAAAAATATAATTATTATATTTGGAAAAAATTCAATGTTTCAATTTTATTGAACATATACGTTTTCAACAAAGTGTGGTAGCATAAAAAAAAAATATCCTCAATGTTAACTCTCTTTCACTAAATTGATATTCATTAAATTTGGATATGTTTTGTACAAACAATTTTATTTTTCTTGCAAAATCCATCACCACGAATAATTCTTTTAAACAGAAGCGGTCAGTAACAGCCCGTTCACACGGCGATGATTCGGCTTTTTTTCAGGATCATCATTTTTAACGAATCGTAGTTTTATTTCAGTTGTGTATGAAATGTTACCGCGATATTCACACAAGCCTACGGAATTGCGAATCGTGAAAAAAGCCGGATGCGTCTGCCTGCGACATTCGCTTTTGTCAACAAATCACGAATACAGAATAACGCATCAGTTTTTAAAAACATACACTGGCATATGAACGAGTTCATATTGCATTCGTCTTTCGCCGTATCTAGATAGGTGACATCAACTGCTAGTCTACTCGGAGGCAATGCACGTGCATTATGACTGACAAGGCTAAAGAAAAGGCTTTTGATAAGCTAATTGACAGAGAATTGTTAATTAGTTTGATAAAACAGAGACCAGTATTGTGGGACAAGCTCTTAGATAGTTACAAAGACAAAAATGCCAAAACAGCAGCATGGCGGGAAATATGTGTGATTTTAAATGAGCATTTTGAAGAAATGGAGCAAAAGGAAAGACAACTGTTTGGTAAGTTTTGTTCATTTTTACCTAGTCGTAATAATATTGCAACGTTATTATAATGATCACAAACATAAAATATGATATAGTTCAATTTTTACCATTCTGGAATTACGTCACGCTGGTGGCCAAACAACGTATTTATTATCTTATTACTTTGGCAATGATTCCTAACCTAACTTGATGACATTGATTAATCAAATCAATAGACCATTCCAGAACACGTGACTTTGACAGGTCGGCCATCTTTGCTGAGGGGCAGACAAAGTTCTTTTATGGTTCAGTTGCATTGTTATTTTTGTTTGGTTAACATTAATTTTGATCTCCTGTGTTATAGTTTTTGAAAAAAGTTTTTACATTCATAGTTTGTAGTATTTAATAATAACAGAAAGAGACTGCTTGTTAGATTATTGCAATAATGTCGCTGTCACGAAGTGCATATTTTGCAACACTATCGGGAGATGTTCTTTCGCGTTATTTAAAGAAAATTGCAGTGATAAATAACATTGACCCGTATACCCTTACAATTAGTGAATGTTTGACGTCCCAAACTGATTTACCCACTGTGACCATGCTGGATTTAGTAGGTTATTTAGTGGAAACTCATAGCTACTACACATCTAAGCAGTTGAAAGCTGTAAAAGCTTGAAAGCCCATGAAAATTACAACTCAGGGGCAACAAGAACCTTACCACTAATAAAATGTCTGGAACATATACGACCATTTCTGAGCTGAGTTTCTGTTAAAGGACCTCGTTTTAAAGTCCTTATCCATGCCTTACGCCGTTCACTGGATAATGCGTTCAAATAATCTCCCCGATTTGTTGAAACGGCAGGAAATCTGAAAAATGATACCTTGTCTCTTTCAGCTCGCATAGAGCATTTCAGAACCGAACAAAACGATGGCATTTTCAATAATATTACAGATGAAATACTGTAAATCTCGAAAGTATAATTTATTCTCAAAAACTACTGGTCAAAAACTTAAAAATTGATGTTGACAACGCTTTAGTTACAATGCAACTGAACCGTAAACAAACTTTGCCTGCCCCTCAACAACCTGTCAGTGACGTCATTCTGGAATGGTCTATATATTTTTGAAAGAAACATAACCAAACCTGCAATGACAGTTATAAAGAAAAGACATCGAGTTTTGTCCAAAAAATGTGTCACTGTCAATTGACATAAATTAAACAAAGATAACAAAAAATGACGTCATTCCAGAAAGGTAATAATTTGACTATAGACTTTAATTTTCTGACCGGGTGATAGGTTGAAATACCAGACAAATAACATAAGTATAATTATAGAATATAAAATAAAAGCGTTACTCTTGGACTGTGGTTATTATTGAAGTCTAGATAGAGTATTATTCTATATGACATCTTCTTGCCATGGCACCGATACAGCTTCCGATAAAAAATAGTTCATAAACTCACATCTCACTGAATTAGCAGATCTACCACCACGTACTATTTGCTCGTTAGGTAAGTCTTCAAGGTTGAATTCTCCTCTTCCTTGCTTGTCAACAGTGAAGCCTTCTTTTTCTCTAATAAAATTATGAAGAATAGTACATGCTTTGACCAACCATACAGCTGTTTCGCTTCTCACATCCAAGGGTCGATGAAAAATCCTCCACTTGTTTGCTAAGATACCAAATACACACTCGACATACCTCCTGGCTCTAGTTAAATGATAGTTAAATATTCGCTTATCTTTATCTAGATGCGTCCCACCAAAAGGCCTTAACATATTCTCATGTAAACCAAATCCTTCATCTGCTATTAATACATAGGGTACGTTAGTCTCTGATTCTATGGTTAGAGATCTTGGTTCTGGAATATTTAGAGTTCCTTCTGTCAACATTTTCCAAAAATTCGATTCCTTAAATATTGAGGAATCACACTCCTTGCCATAAGAGCCCACACTCACGTAAATAAATCAATAATCTGTATCTACCACGGCTAATAAAACAATCGAAAAGAAATCTTTGTAGTTCATGTACATTGAACCACTATTTCTGGGCTGTTTAATCCTGATATGCTTCCCATCCACTGCACCAAGGCAGTGGGGGAAATTGACTCTATCATTAAATCCACGTACTATTTTAAACCATTCGGACAATGTATTGGGGACAGGCATAAAATCATGTTGCAAGTTATTCCATATGCATTGGGATACTTCTCGTATGATGTTGCTTACGGTCGATACACCTACTCGATACGTATAGTGAAGGTCCCTAAAGGAACATCCTGAAGCCAAATATCTGAAAAATGAAAAGTTTAAAATTAATTTTGAATTAAGTATAATACTAATCATTGTTTTTTACTAGTTGTAATTTTTGTTTTAGGAAAATATGTAAGTAAGAGGTGGACGCAAATTAGAGATGCCTGGGTAAAATCTTTAAATGCTAGTAAAACGTCCAAGAAATCTGGCTCAGCTGCCCCTACTAGACCTCACAAATATCATAAGGAATTGATGTTTTTAACCAAAATAGTCCAGCCAGGTGATACTCACGACAACTTAACTGTTGAAAGCCCCAAATTCACAAACAAGAGGTTAAAACTCAGATAAATAAAATGTTGGAACAAAAGATGATCAGACCTTCAAATTCTCCCTGGTCGTCCCCTGTCTGGGTTGTGCCGAAGAAAGCTGACGCAAAGGCAAACAGAAATGGCGGATTGTCGTCGATTATAGGAAACTCAACGAGGTCACTGTGGACGACAAGTACCCCTTACCAAATATTTCTGACCTCTTGGATCAATTAGGCAAGAGTCAATACTTCTCTACCCTAGACCTTGCTTCTGGGTTTCATCAAATTGAAATAGAACCCCAGGATATTCAAAAGACCGCTTTCACAGTTGAAAACGGACATTTTGAATTTAACAGAATGCCGTTCGAATTAAAGAATGCTCCATCTACATTCCAACGTGTAATGGACAACATTCTTGTCGGCATCCAAAATGAAAGATGTCTTGTCTACATGGACGACATTATTATTTACTCTCCCACCATTCATGACCATATTGACAGATTAACCGAAGTCTTCAAGCGTCTCAGAAACGCCAATCTCAAAATCCAGACGGACAAATGTGAATTCCTTAGAAAGGAAGTCGCTTATCTGGGACATTTGATTACTCAAGATGGAGTAAAACCTAACCCGGCAAAAATAGAGTGTATCCAAAATTTTCCTCAACCTAGTAACCAAAAAGAGATAAAATCCTTTTTGGGTCTGGCGGGATATTATAGAAGATTTATCCCTAACTTCGCGAAAATATCAAAACCTTTAACAAAATTGTTGGAAAAAGACGTCGTATTTAACTTCGACAATGAGTGTGTGAACTCATTTGAAGAATTAAAAAAATCATTAATTACGTCTCCCATTTTAATTTATCCTAATTTTGATGAACCATTTATTCTCACAACTGACGCCAGTTCATTCGCTATTGGCGGTGTCCTTTCACAGGGGCCTATAGGAAAAGACTTACCTATAGCGTTTGCATCTCTCACCCTATGTAAAGCCGAAACAAAATATTCAACAATAGAACGGGAGTTACTAGCTATTGTTTGGGCCGTCAAACACTTTCGTCCGTATTTGTTCGGCCGGAAATTCATTTTATTAACAGACCATCGTCCACTTACATGGTTGTTTTCAATTAAAGATCCTGGTAGACTTGCCCGGTGGCGCCTGAAACTTGAGGAATACGACTACAAGATAGAATTCAAACCAGGCAAATCAAATCGAAATGCCGACGCTCTCTCCCGAATTAAATCAAACTACACTCAAAATTGCGTCTTATTTCATTCACATTTAGGTCAAACAAATCCCTACTCAATATTACAAGCGAGAGAGAATCCCGGTCCCTCAAACGAGTGCGAAGGAGACGAAATTGTAGAAAATCAGGAATACGATAATAATATAAATCTTTATTAGTCAAAAATTGTGTTTTATAATATGTGGTAGTTGAAAACAAAAACTATCGCATTATTCTTAGGGCACTGAGTACCAGCAATAATACAATAGACCGCGGCTATGCCGCTTCGCCGATGTTCGGGCTCCATTACCACACTCCACATCAATAAATCCTCCCTCGATTACGGCTCCTTGCTGTTGCATTATCCGTTTCTTTCGATAGTTTATAACATATAATCAAACCGTCCGAACTAAACCGTTTACATTCCCTCAGAGATTTTGTTGTGTTGTCTCTGAAAAGCTTACGAAAAACAGAGTCACATTTTAAAGGCTTGTTAGAGTTTAAAAGTGAAAATAAAAGAAAATATAAAGTAAATGATAGATCCAGTTGTAATGTAAAAAATATTAAAGTAAAATTTACTAACTAACTTCTTTAATGTCCATTCACCGTCCTTACATCCTTATTTACATGCGCTTTCACCCTCTTTCATCCGTCTCATTCATTCCCTATGTAAGATTTATTTACAAATTTACAGAATATACAATTTGTGGTATAAAGTTTAGGTGATGCTAAGCTCTGGTAGGAACTCTATTGTGAGGTTGGCATGTAAGAGTTTGTATCCTTTAAAACTACTTGCGCGTGAGTACTTCATTTTCTCTTTTACGCTCTCCGGTAAACAGTAGTTATAGTAATTGGAAGCCAGTTTGTGGATATATTCCTTGATGTATGGAATGTTGGCTTTCTTATGGATTTCCGAGTTTCTCGGGAGCCTATTAAGGAATACACCCTTCCAAACTGCCATCCTTATACATTTATTTTGCACAACTTGCATACTGTTGTATAGGGTTTTATTGGTTTCCCAGAAGACCGGGTAGCCATATATCATCGTCGGTCGAATAGCCTGTGTTAAAGACCCACTATGTATACTTATACAATATACATCTATGTTAACTTATCTCGATACCTGGTAGCGGGATATGTTTTTTTGAAATAATAGAAAAATAAAGTTGTCACATCTGACGTAAAAAAATAGTCTTTTCTTTCTTTGGCCGAAGGAATTATAATAATAATTACAGTCCACTATATCTCTCCAACATTTGGTCCACTTCGAGCCACATGAGAAAAGAATTCAGTAAGGAACTTGCAGCTGCGGTGAATTCCCTTATATGCTGAAAAAACTTGGCAGGTTATCACCGCCTTACGCATACAAGTTTCCAAAAATGAGTCCGTTCCAATATTTCTCATCATTCTCTTATTTCATTCTCTTGAATTAGCACGCAGTAGTTTACTTAATTCAGTATTATTTGAATATTCTTCTGTTTGTCATGAATCGGAATGAATAGTGACGAGAAAGTCTTGATAAGGAAACGGGGTTCATTGAAAAGCAAATTAACCATATTTATTAATCATTTTAGGAATACTAAAGACAATACAGATCAAAATAGTATTCTAGAATTGCAGAAAAGATTGTCCAATATTGAAAATATATGGGATATTTTTGATGAAGTTCAAACTCAGCTGGAAGTGCTTGCAGAAAATCCCGACGAACAGTATTTAGAAAGGGAACAGTTTGAAAATATGTTTCATAAAATTACATGCGAAGTCGAATTGTTTTTAAAATCACAAGGTAAGCCATCAGAAGATATTGTTGTATTAGAAAATGAGTTCGCAAATAATCCTAATAATTCCAATATTTTGTTAAAAAGGAAGCAAATAAAGCTGCCTGATATTAAGCTACCTCTTTTCTCTGGTGTTTATGAAAAGTGGATTGAGTTTAGGGATACTTTCCAATCTCTTATCCATGATAACGATCACATCAATGAAATAGAAAAATTTCAATATCTTAGGGCTTCATTAGAGGGTACTGCTAGGCAAGTTATACAGTCATTTGAGTTTTGTAGTAAGAATTATTCATCAGCTTGGAATGCTTTATGTAAACGTTTTGATAATAAAAACATTTTGGTTTATTATCATTTAGATGCGTTATTTAATATGGAAAAGTTCCATAAAGCATCATCAGAAAAACTACGTGAAATAGTTGGTCATGTTTCTAATCATATAAGAGCGCTTGAGGTTTTAGAACAAAATGTAGATAGTTGGGATGTGTTAATTATACATTTAATCACTAAAAGTTTAGATAACTTCACATTATCAAAGTGGGAAGAATTTAAATTACGCCATGAAAATGTAACTTTAAAAAATATGTATGATTTTCTTAAAAGTAGGGCTGATTTATTAGAGCGTCTGGATAATAAAAGATATGATGCTAAATTAGAAAAAAAGGTGTATCTACCAAAAGACAAAAGTTTTGTCGCTACTGATAAAAATAAACACAGCATTCATTGTACATTTTGCTCAAGTTTACATAGAAACCATAAATGTGATCAGTTTATGACATTTTCACTATCAAAAAGACTTCAATTGGTGAAAAATCATAAACTTTGTGAAAATTGTTTACGTATAGGTCATGTAACTACTAAGTGTAAGCTCTATGGTACATGCAAAAAATGTGGTGGTGAGCACAACACACTTCTTCATCAAGAGATTAATTAAGAACCGTCGACTTCAGTAGGAAATGTCGATGGAGCTGAAAATAATACAGTGTTAACATCACATACTTCTTATAATCTTATTGTCAACATTTATGATAAATATGGAATATCGCATAATGTTCGTGCACTGTTAGATTCTGGTTCACAATCCTGTTTTATTACGGAGTCTTTATGTAACAGACTTAAGTTGAACAAAAGTAAAATTCAATTTTCCGTTTCTGGGTTGAATAATAATGTTTCTCATTTGAAATATAAGACTGAGGTAACTATACATTCTCTTTACGAACATTTTTCTCTGGCGATTCCTTGTTTAGTTTTACCTATTATAACAGGTTTAACGCCTTCCAGAAGGATCAATATTTCAGATCTAAATATTCCGAAAAACTTTCAACTTGCTGATCCTAATTCCTGGATCAATCGATATACTTATTGGTGCCGATATATTTTGGCGAATTATTCGTCATAAACGTTTAGAATTGGCAATAAATAAACCAGTTCTTCAGGAAACTCGACTAGGTTGGATTATTTCTGGAAAACTAAATAACCTAAATGATGTGGAACTAAGTCTTTGTAACATTATCCAGGAATGTGACTCTAATAAATTAATACAAAATCAATTACATTTTTTGAACTCGATAAAATTGCTGAAAAAAATCCATGGTCTATTGAACAGCAAGAATGTGAAAATCATTTTTTAGGTACAACCACTCGTTCAAAAAATGGTAGGTTTTCAGTTCGCATACCGTTCAAAAGATCAATTTACGAATTAGGTGATTCTAAAGAACAAGCAGTTAAACGTTTTTATGCACTAGAAAAAAGGTTAAATAAAGATTGCGAATTTAAAGAAAGGTATTGTCAATTCCTAAATGAATTAGCACGTCCGTTCACTACGGAGGTTAAATTGGAACTCGATTGGAATACGATAATGCTTCTGTAGAAGAAGCCCAAAGAGAATTCAACAGATTTATTGAATCATATAAAACCAAATCATTAACGGATTATTCAAAAATTGAATTCACAAATAAACAATTATTAGATAAAGACAATAAAAATATTTTAACCTTCTTTAGACACAAATGTATGGAAGACCTACACGACAAAATTATCGAAAATATTTTTGAGGAAAATGCTGATTTCTCTCCTTGTAAAATAAATGTCCTTAGTAGCAAAACTGTAAGGCACCGAAAATATTTAATAATACCTCTTCCTTTCGATCTGTATGATTTAAATAAATATTTATTCGCGGCATTATTTTCAAGCAAAGATATTTTTAAAGCTAATGAAGTATACGCCGTCGAAAATAATCCAGATTTACCCTCTTTAGAAATGCTGTCATTTATTTTGTCCGAAACCGAATTAAAATTTAAAGTCTGCCAGAATATTGCAAAAACACCGGACAACGATCAAATACCAATTATTTTGGATGAATATCATAATGGAAAAACACTTTTACACCGCGGTATTAACGAAACCATAAGACGCATAAGGCAAAAATATAATTGGCCTGGCCTTACTAGAGACGTTGAAAAACACATTAAAGCTTGTGAGATTTGTCAACAGACAAAGGTGTATCGAAAAAATACTGATAGTCCTCTTGTCATCACTGAAACACCCAAAACACCATTCGAAAGAATAAATATAGATCTTTTAGAAGTTCCAACAAAAAATTACGCACTTACAATCCACGATGAATTAACAAAATTTTCACAAGTATATCCTATTCCGGACAAAACTGCCAAGTCGATCGTAAATACCTTGTTAATTTATTTCCAACATTACGGAACTCCTTTACGCATACATTGCGATTTTGGGCGAGAATTTGACAATCATTTGTTCAAAGACCTTTGCAAATTATTTGATATAAAAATAACAAATTCTAGCGTAAGTCATCCCCAATCCAATGGATCAATAGAACGATTCCACTCGACCCTATTGGAAATGATCAGAATTAATGTCGCCGAAAACCCCACTGAACAACCTTTTAATATTTTACCATATGCCGTTATAAGCTATAACAATTCTAAAAATAAGACTCATGGTTTCACGCCATACGAATTAGTTTTTGGACATACATCAAGTAGACCTCCAGAAACACTATATAATGAACAAGAATTAATCACTAAATATATTAGAGACCTCAACAACCGAATATCTTATTACTATAAAATAGCTCGCGCGAAAACGCTAGATAAAAAGAATAAAGCTAAAGTCCGTTTTGACCAACATGTTTCCGGTAATACGCCAGATTACAAAGTCGGAGACAAAGTATATGTACAAGAAACACAAATAAAAAACAAATTACAAAATAAATTCAACGGTCCGTTCGAAATTGTAGAAATTCATAAAAATAACTCAGCAACGGTGCTTAACCCAGTGACGAAACAAAAATCAAAATACAACTTCGACATGTTGAAACCTTACTTTGAAAATTAATCTTTTCTAGGATTCTACTGCTGATCGGAACAGTGGTTTCCCAATTCACAATCAACCCGATAATAGCACGATAGGAGTCTATTACCACGATGAGACAAGAATAGTAGTTACCAACGAAGATTGGACGCTTTTAGTACATAAGAATATTACTTCCCTACAAATCGCATACACTTCAAATAATCAAATATTAGAAAAACTTCAAAAATCTATCTGTCCCGGCAACAACCCTATAAATAATTTTCATTCAGAAGTCAAAAATCAACTTACACTATTATTTCAGATTTCAAAATCTATTAAAGATAAACTTGACCAAATAACGCTTGACGTTAAACGACACAAACGCGGGATACTAAACGGAATCGGTACCATTTTTAAATCAATCACAGGAAATCTTGACGCAGTGCATGGCGAATATTACACGAATTGTATCAATCAACTAAAATCCGACCAAACCAAAATTGAGAATCTTTTGAAGAATCAAATTTCTGTTACCCAAACGGTCATTAAAGACTTTAACTCCAGTATAAGCCAAATAAAAATCAATGAAGGGCTTTTAAACCAAGATATTGAAAATATTAAGAAGGCCGTTTATCAATCAGCAAACGAAATTAATTATATAGAGTCAAAATTAATATTTCTTGGAATTTGCGAGAAACTTTTGGAAAGCTACACATTCCTTGAACAAGCGATAACTGATATATTAAACTCAATAACATTTGCCCGTTTAAAGATACTTCATACTACCATTATTGAACCCAATGAACTTCTGTCATCCTTGAAACTTATATCTCAAAATTTAGAACATAAAAATCTACCGTTATCTGTTAATGAAGCTAAATTGGCTCAGTATTTGGAAATTATTAATATCGAAGCCTACCAAACCCACTCAGATCTGGTCTTTGTTCTTAAAATCCCTTTAATAGATCAACACATTTTCACTGTATTTCATTTATTTCCAATACCGATTTATGATAATAGAACAGGGCTACACCACATTTTGAGTATTTCTCAAAAGTACTTAGCAAGAGATGAAGATGCTTTGACGTATATCCCACTGAAGAATCCAAATAAGTGTAAACCTCTCGGACCCTACCAAAAAATTTGTAGTGGTCTGTACGCGTACCCGATAGACGATAATGCAATATGTGACGCACGGCTTTTCAGAAACTATAAAGCTTTGCCCGAAAACTGCAAAAATACTTTGTTTATCGGTCAAGGCTACAACGTGCAAAAACTTAAAGACAGTGCGTGGCTGGTTTTAATAGCCGAACCAGTACGTGTAACCATAAAGTGCGACAAAAATCAAGAGACACTAATTATTTCCAAAAATTCTATTTTCAACCTTCGAATGGGTTGTTTAGCATTTATCGGTACGACAACAGTGCAAGCCGGATTGAAGAAAAGTTCGAATATCACGTACGAAACTCATCCCGTACTAATTGACTTTGACTGTTGCGACGATATTCCGAAAAACATAGCCATTCCCAAACTAAAACCAATAAAATTAGACAGCCTTAATTTGGAAGACTTAGATGTCACCAAAACTACATTGGACCAATATTCCAGAGATCTCGATGACCTCATCAACAAACCCTTTGTTGAAAAAAATATCTCTTGGTTCACCTACCTTACTATTGCTTTTATAATAGCACTAGTCACCGCTTATTTCACTTGTAAGTGTCGAAGACATCGAAGACCAAAAACTCAATCAAAAGAGCCTCAAAAATCAAGCATGCTTTTGAACTTTCTTCCAAAGAAAAGACCACGTTTAAATTCAAGGGAATGTGAAGAAACCCAACCGAAGAACGACATTTCTAAAGTTTAATTTTAGTGCTAAAAATAATTTTCATTCCTAGTTCAATTTTAATTGTTTTCTTCCTTTTTTTCTCTTAAAAAATTGCTGTATAACATCAATTTTTTTAAGAGGGAAGTTGTTATATGCACAAATACCACACACTCATCAGGTGTCATATTATAACTCTTAGAATGTCAATGTTATATGCACACTCATCAGGTGTCATATTATAGCTCCTAGAATGTCAAGCTTAGTTGCTATTCCCATGTAATTATATTAAGGGCCGGTTTTACAAGAGAGATTTATACTAGGTATAAGTTATACTGGGTATAAAGTTATACCAAAATTTATACCTAGAATAAAATTAGTTGGTTTATCGATGCTTTTTTACACAGGTATAGCAATTCTTACTCCAAGAATTGCTATACCGGTGTAAAAAAGCATCGTAAAACCAACCAGTTTTAAACTAGGTATAAATTCTGGTATAACTTTATACCCAGAATAACTATACCTAGTATAAATCTCTCTTGTAAAACCGGCCCTAAGCATAGTTGCATATTTCGTAGAATTATTTACTTTGTGTCACGTTCCCACAGAGGAATATCATAAATAGGGAAACTATGTTTAGTTTTAGTTAGTTAAGAACTCATAACCGTATCATACATTTCCATCTGTTTCTAAGTAAAAATAAAATTTTTTAAAAATTCTTTTGTGTTAGTGCAAGTATAACATATATATAGGGTTGTCCCAAAAAAACCGGAATTTCCTTTTCCATTGATATTTTTTTTATTTATAGATCGATTTTATTGATGTCGGTTTTGTTCAAAAGATAATTGATCAAGACACACTACTAATCTAATATTTTGCGTTTTGTTTGAAAAAACAAAATGGCGGACACATCCAAATTTTACCAAACTTTAAAACTGACTGGAAATTTTTTTGTTTCGCACTGTATATGTTTGCGAATTATTTTACGAAAGTTCAGACATTTGTGAATGTAACGAGAGGTCAAACATAGAAATCGGTCAAAAATTGTCTGATGTATGGCTCGAAAAAAACAAGTATGTTATTTTATGTTTCCACTAATTTTTTTGTGGTAAACGTACAGTTCTTGAATGTCCAATTTGTATAATGCTACGGCTTCCCTTTTTAAATATACGATGCTGTTATAGGTAGATGTTGCCAGTCGGACTCCCTCATGAAGGGTACCGTACCATTATCTATAATGATGAATATTCTGCTAAATATTTCAAACGTATACCTGTTGTCGTTATTAATATCAAGCAGAATAATTATTTAAAGATAAAATTAACAGTAAAAAAATTTCCTCGCGGGGAATCGAACCCGGGTCTACCGCGTGAGAGTCTGGTATGCTTACTACTCAACCACCAAAGAATATGCAAATCGTTTATCTATAACGTCAAATGTATCACATAATTTTTGCTTAAAAGGAACTAAAGCTCCTACCGTGTGTCCCGCGACACGTTTTACCTTTTTTTAGATAACCAATGTGTCCTTTTGGTAATTTTGACAAATTCTGATAATTTGAATAGTGAGTTCGGGTAATTTTCATTTTTGCATCGGCAACACTGGACTACCAGTTCATAATTTGCTGCTTTTCATAGAAACTTGACCCTTCTTTTTTATGACATTACTACAGAGTCATGAGAATATAGACATTTAGGGCAAACGGTAGTTTTATTTTTGGTCCAACAAAATAACATACTTACCTGTTTTTTTTCGAGCCATACATCAGACAATTTTTGACCGATTTCTATGTTTGACCTCTCGTTACATTCACAAATGTCTGAACTTTCGGGAAATAATTCGCAAACATATACAGTGCGAAACAAAAAATTTCCAGTCAGTTTTAAAGTTTGGTAAAGTTTGGATGTGTCCGCCATTTTGTTTTTTTAAACAAAACGCGAAATTTTAGATTAGTAGTGTGTCTTGATCAATTATCTTTTGAACAAAACAGACATCAATAAAATCGACCTATGAATAAAAAAAATATCAATAAAAAAGGAAATTCCGGTTTTTTTTTGGACAACCCTATATAATAAGTTAGACATGTCACACTGTACAGAAAACTATGTTTAAAATGATGTTTTTCTTTTTGATTATTGAAAAAAGGCAATATTTTTCCTCTCAATATCGTTTCAATTATATTTTTAGGATCGATGTTTATTGGGATGCATATTTCCGTAATTAACAAGCCATTTATGACTTGGGTTTTCAAGTGAGGAAATCCACCTCATGCTTCAAGTGGCTATGTTGCAAACATGTTAAATAAGAACGGAATTTTGATCTTTGAAATCGTTAAAAGCTGGGATTATATTTTTCCTGGAAACATTGATATTATGTATGGGCTTCTTTATTTTATTGTCTATACCACATAGTTGGAAAGAAACTATAAAGGTTTCAGTAGCATCACTATCCAGAACACAAACCGAGTACATACTGGATTTATTTAATGCGCAGGCGTGACTACAAACTTATTCCGAATTTTAAAGGTAGCGCGAACGCGAAGTGACATTTATAATTTGAAGTGACATTTAGTTTTTTTTCATTTTGTGTTAATTTGATTAAATAAAATGTATCAGGAAGGTAATTCTTTTCTTAATTTAAATTACATTGTAGATTATAAAATTAACTATTTTAGATTTGTACGAATTTTTACGATTTCCAAAACCCGGCACAAGCCAAGAAATCCAGCAAGACGAAGAAAGTGCTGATTCCTTTAAATGGACGCACAATTCCACTCTAACATTGTTAGATCTATATGGAAAATACCGGAAATTAGTAGGAACCTTAAAAATAAAAAGTTTGAAGAGGATGTTTGAGGAAATTGCCAAAGAGATGAGGTTAATGACGCAAAAAATTATCTCTCCTGCCAATTGCGAAAATAGATGGAAACACCTCGAAAGACAATATAAAAAGTATGTAGACCACAATAAGCAAACTGGCAGAGGCAGAAAAGATTTTGAATACTCGGAGGTAATAGAAAAAATATTAGGTAAAGAAAGAAATGTCCATCCAGTCGAGCTACTTGGTACTGAACCCTTTCTTAAAATGCCAAAGGTTAACGTAGAGATGGAGGTATTAGATATCGATAAAACAAATAAAAAGGATAAGGAAAACACAATTGAAACAGAAAAGGCCGTAGAAAAAGAAAAGGCTGTTGAAAAAGTGGGACCAAAACGAAAAAAATTTAAAGCGGATGTTCTAACTGAAATAAGGAGAGACCGCAAAGACTTTTATAAGCAATATTTAGACATAAAACAAAAAAAATTAGATGAAAAAATTAGAAAAAATGCCATATTAGAAGAAAAAAATTTACTTCTTAAGCAGATCATAGAAAAAAATTTATCAATAGTGAATGTTACTGATTTGTGAAAAAAATTTATTGTTGATTACTTAAGTATTATTTTTATTAGTTAGTACTGTTAGTAGTAATGAAGTTGAAAATTAGTTAATTTTTTGTTACTTTTAATAAGTTTATTAGCAATGTTCTTTTTTCTAGTGTTTATGAAAATAAATAATAACAAATAACAAAAGTATTTTATTTTTTATGTTCTAAGTGGTAAAACATTCATAATTTGATTTCTTCTTATACTGCCATTTATATCATCTTGATTATCATTTCCAACATCTTGATCTTGAACTGCAACTGCACCATCTTCTAATTCTAAATAATTATCTAATGATAAATTGTGCAGTACACACATTGCCCTTATAAAATGGGTAGCATTTCTAATATCATGCATTTTCAAGTGATATAGTTGCCTAAATTTTTTTTTAAGCAACCCAAAACAATGCTCAATCAAATATCTGTTTTTTGATAAAATATAATTATAATTTCCTCGACGACATAAATTACCCCTGTCTTGAAAAGGGGTTAAGCAATACTTTAGACAGGGGTAACCACTATCTCCAATTATAAAATAATCCCCACCACCACAAGGAGGTGTATAATGAAGATGTCCTGAAAACTCGGCTATCATGGACAGATCCCGGATAGCCAACGAAAATGTCTCTAATTTTCTTTTTATGGTCACAGACGACTTGTGCCTAGAATAAAAAAATCAATTAAATAATAATTATGAACTTAATAAAATAAAATATTCAATTTTATAATATATACTTACTTGGATTGAAAAAAAGTGTTTCCTATTTAGATAGGAGTCAGGGTCGTCTTGGGGCTTGTCTATCTTGACATGAGTGCCATCTATTACCCCAATAACTCCTGGAAAATCATTTGTATGGAAATGTCTTGCAATTTCCACCCTCTCTTCAAGTGTAGGCCATTTTATAACGTCTGCAGCCATATTTGACAAGAAATATGTAACGTTCATTACAATTTTATGTAGGGAACTGAAACTTATCCCAAACCTGTCTGAAACATCCCTGTAGCCAGTAGCTTCATTACAGGCAAACCATAAAAATGTTATAATTACTTTTAAGGGGCTGATTTTTTCTGAATCCCCTTTTTGGTAATGAACATATTCAGATTGTTCATATTTATTTGCCAACTCTTCAACCAAATCCCTACTCAATCTAAAATGTTTTTCAAATTGATCATTATTGAACTGGGGAATAGTTTCTTCAAAAAAACTTTCATTTTTTGGAACTCCAATTAATCTAATGACTTCCTCCAAATCATCATCACTGGAACATAAATTCATCATCTAAAATAATACTGATTAATGTAAATTGATTATAAATACCTAAAAACCTTACCTATTAGAAAATTGATTTATAAAATAAAACTTGAAAACGAAGCCTATAATAAAGTAAAAATTAAAAAAAAAAACAACTCAACGAACACTTTCACAAAATTATATCTAATCCAAAATTTTGAGTTTATTATCTGTTCGGAACAAAAAATCCCAGCTATCATCCTAGGATTGATCGAGCACGTTCCGAACATACTCGAAATTGAATCTAAGTATTCCCCGAACACGGGATTTTTTATCCTGAACACATTCTAAAGCACTCCACGAACACTCAAATTTTAATTGCGCATGCGTAGTCCCTCCGAATACGTTCAGGATGTGCTCCGCGAAAATAGCTAGTACTGTTATCCTCTCTTTTGGAAATAGTGGATGTAGAACACATAGTATTGGATATGTTTCGTGAAAAGGAATGGAAAATACTATAATTTTGACATTGGATGTAATAGTACTTTCTTTAATGGAAAAACTTGATATACAATGTATTGGAAATTTTTCGGGAAGGGGAAAAAAATATTGTTATTTTCACTTTTTGAAAAACGAATTATAAATCACAAAGTATATAGCGGATATTTTTCGAAAAGGGGAATAGAAAGTACTATCCTTAGACTATTAAACACAGATAGACAGAACATTTCATTCATAAATACTTCAAAAACACAATCCATGATTGTTTTGGACGATATAATGCGTGTAACGAAGATAAACTATATCTTCTCTCTTACACGGGAGACCAAAGGAAGGCAACGCTGTTAGAAGCGAGATCCTAGCTTGGCAGTGGCGTAGCCAGAAATTTATAACGTAATACATAAACGTATTTTTATTTTTAGTTTTAAATCGATATTTGAAGAAAATGTAATTTTTATTTTATTGATTTACGAATCAATCCTTAATTTTAAGTTATAGTGTATGTCAAAAGGGAAATTTTTGAATTATTAATTTTTCAGAAGCTCGTGATTTCGCATTTTCAGAAGTAAGATCAAGTTATTAAAAACCTCGGGCTTTAGAGTGAAAAAAACATGCACATAGGTACTTTGAATAACTCGTTATGATTTTTTATTTCCTCAACATTGTAGTTTGGTTGTTACACTAGTTATATTATATAGGTACCTATTAATAAAACAAAAAAATAACAACTGAAGGATGAGTTAAGGACACAGTTCATATGAAAAGTAGATTGCATTAGCAACTAAAAAAGAACTCAATGGTATATTTTAAATACTTTATTTTTCCGAATTATACCATAAATATCAACAATCATCATGAAACTTCAACAATACACATTTTCTGAAATATTTAAAACAAAAATATAGTATAGAGGAAATTAACCTATAATATATCGATCAAACTATCCCATTTTTGAAGGTGAACATAAATTGAATCTATTTTAATTTAAAAATAATTCAAATCTTTCCATGAGAATAATAACATTTTTCTGTGTACGCCACTGACTAACCTTAAGTCAGAAAATTACTTTTCTATGAAACAATTAAGACGGATACAAAATAGCCGATTTTTTACAAAACTTGCACTGGCGACCCATATTGAAAGTTTTATTATCACTGATTTTATTATTTTTATTAAAAAGGCACACAAAATTCAACGATTAACAATAAACTCACATTCCACACGAAGCAACACTGCACTAGCAAAATATGAATGAACGCCAGAAAATGGATAGAATTTCATAGTACGCTAGGCTAGCGATGTTGTCGTAGTGAGTTCTTTCTCGTATTTGACAATGATTTAGATTCGAAATGTTCTATAATCATGTGGCGGCGCACCTAATGTAAGTACGGAGTACTCGTCAGCTTGGCAACCTCCTGTTTTCGTGATTTTAATGTTGGATCGCTTAATGGTCTAAGGTACTATCGTTTATTCAATCGAAAACCTTGATATTCAAACTATTGGATATATTTCGAGAAGGGGAATGGAAAGAACTATCGTTTTATTCAATCGAAAACCTTGATATTCAAAGTATTGGATATATTTCGAGAAGGGGGATAAAAAATATCAATATTTTTCCATTTTTCCATTGGATTTAATAGTATTTTCCCTTTTTGAAAAATATCCAATAATTTGTGTTCCGCTTGAAGTTTTTCCTAGGGAGAGGAATATTGCCTTTATATCTATGAGTATATTTTTACGAGTGTGAATTATTGCTGAATCTACGGCTAAAATACATAATAGAAAAACAGCAAGCCGTCCTCAAAGAAACTGCCAACAACAAAAAGGTCTAAATTTCTTAGAAATGCTTCAAATGAAAAAAAAATTGCATCCATCAATTCCCAATTACATATCAAACTAATGTATGCATTAATATGTTCAACATGTTCCGATTCCATCGTGTTCTATATATATTTTTAATATATAAATCGAAAGTCCTCTACGGTGCCATTGCACAAAAAAAAATTTTAAATGCGAAATATAAAAAAATTTTGCATACATGAATTCAAAACAAAATATATAACTGATGTATAGTTTAATATATTCGAAATTTTGACGTCTCCAAAACTATCTTTAAATATATAATAATTATAAAAGAGCACATATTAGGACAAGAAATTCAATAGAAAGGTTAACTGGAGTTTGGCAGAGGCGTTTTCCAGTTCTAGCATTCGCTTTAAATTGGAGACTGTAAAGGCAGTAATTGTTGCTACAGCAGTTTTGCACAATATTGCCAAAAATTTGAATGAACCGGAACCACCCGTACCTGCTGATTTAGTTGAGCAATTGAATAATTCACTTGAGTAGATACTTCCAGAAATTCCACAAATGCATCATAATCAAATAAATTTAGTTCAAAATGAATTAATTCAGAATTATTTCCCTTTTTCACATTAAGTATTTTTTTCGGTAAATTTTCTATACATTTTAAATGTTTTGTATTTTTGTTGTGTAATAAAAATTATTTTTTTTGCGAAACATTTATTACTGTAATGGTATAAGAAATACTTAACCTAAAACCAACAATTCAAAACAAAAGCGTGAAAATATATTTGATATGTATATGGATTTGGGCTAGTCTATATCTAGAAAATTATAACATTGAAGTTTAGCACTTATGAAAAGGCTGTTACACATCACCAACTTTGAAACGTTTAGTGTGAAACCATGTGTATTGTAATGTTTTATGAGCTGATATCAAAAATTTATCTTTTGGCAAGTCAATTCATACCAGGAATATGATAAAAATTAAACAAAAATTTAAAATACTACATATATTAACACAGCAAAACTAAACAAATGCAAACTACATAAATAAAAATAAATCAAAAATCACACAGCTATGAAATATATTGAAAACAAAACAATTTAACTCTAAAACCAAACAAAAGTAAAAGATTCAAAAATATCAAAACATTTAAATTTATAAAAATCAAGTTTTGTTTTGTTGTAATAAACTTAATTGTATTTTTTTTTATTTCAACATCAAGTCCAACAGACTGCAGATTGAGTTCGCACTCTTTATCCTTTTAATTCTGTTTAACTCCAACTCTGCCATTAATAATCTCTTGTCCACAAGTCCACATGATATTTTTCAGTTAGAGCTGAAGACGCTAGCGTTTTTACTGCTGTGGCAGGTCTTCTTCTCTGTTTCCCATACTTTAACCTTTTTGATGGAGGTATATTCTCCTTAAAGTGGGACGCTGGCCTATTTTGTTTTAAACTATTTTCAAATATGATTTCAACCTGAAAACAATGCCAAAATTATTAAATTGCTTAAATAAATTCAAAATTGAATGAGTACTATGACACATTTTTTGGAAAATTTGTTGTCTATATAAAATAAATTGATAGGGCTACAAAAATGTAGAGGATTTATAAAATATAATTTCGAAACTTACATTGGATGATTGTGATGTACTTTGTTCTAAAATCTCCACCAAATGTTCATTGTCTACAACCTCTCCCTGGAAAGAGAAGTCAGTTTGCTCGTCAGAAGCTTCTGTCGCCTTTGGATGGTATTCTCGATCATAATCATGTTTATTATGCAACCCCACAACTGTTTTATTATTGATGATTGACAAGGCCAAATCGTAGCAGTCATCTTCTTTGGTAGATTGGATAATGCCTCCGCCGGTTAAAACCATATCTCTCCTCTCTTCTGCAGCGTCGTGTCTGGTTTTTTTATATTTTCATAGTATTTTTTTGAATGAGTTACCTCCCTAAAATGGCCAGCTGGGCAAGATGCATTAAATTCTCCACCAATTAGCGCCCAGGTTTTATTTTTTTGCTCATTAAATAACGCATTTGTTTTTTCTCAGTTGGTGATCTTTTGTTTTTTTCTGCCATTATTATTATTCATTCAAAGTATTTCGCACAACACTACCAAAAACCAAAAATGAATAAAGATCAGAGTTAGGTTAGGTTCTTCCTTTTTTTAATTGAAAACTACAAAAGAATCGAATTAATCGAATGCATAGTATAATCTTTATCGATTAATCTTTCCTTACCTAAGTGAATCAGGTGTATACACAAGTAGCAAGTAGTGAATACCTAAACCTCACTTACTTAGTTAGGATTACTTAACAAAGTATCACTTGATAAATAGTAGGTGCAAATTGCTGTTTATCTTGTTCTGTATAATTTGGTCCCCTAATCCACTTTTGTTTAAATTGACTGTTGTCCCTTAAAAGACCAATTAGCATTTTAAATATTTCATGAGGGAGACATAGAATATAATAACTAAATATAAACATTAGACTTACATTTCTTCAACAACTTATCTCCAATTTTGTACGATGTTGATCGTAATATCACTAATATCAGAGTAGGTAATATGTAGGTTATGTTATAATCAAATAAAAACGAAGGTAATTAACAATTTGACAGTTTTTTTTTCATATAAATGCGACGATGCCAGGAGTAACGCATCCCTAGCTAGGGAACTGTGCAAATACGTCTTTGCAAATCATTTTTATTTGAGGAGCACTTTAGGTTATACCTACATTTAAGTGATCCCTACCTAGGTCAGCCCTAGGGATAGGTTAGTGCAAACGGGTATATCGACTACTTAAAGATGAACTTATATATGAATTGAGGAATCGTGCCAGTCCAATTGGGGGAAGTGTTAGAGAAAATAGATCATTGTCGAGCAATTTGCTAAGGCAGGAACGTGAAGAACCTATCTTTGCACATTTCGAGTTTGATGGTGAATTGACAATTTATGATTGTGAGTTAGGAGATATAGCAGAAGATATTGGACAGTCCAATGCCGCAAATGGAATAAATGAGTATAAACGGTATAATAGTATGATATAATAGTATAAGGGTCGTTTAATCCATCTATTCAAAAGGTTGAATAGAATTAGTTGTGATTCTTCAAATACAAGTAAGCATCAAGCTCTTATTCATCTATGTGAAGAATGACAAATAGAGTTGCAAGGGTCTATGATTCAAGTCATTCCCCTCATGTATCAATAATTGATGATTCAGTTACATTGTTGCCGCAAATATTGCATAATTCGGTAGATCACGCACCGGAGATTAGCGAAATGGTTATCTGTGAGATGTTGGGTGATTTGAATATTCAGGAACCACCTCGGGATACGACTCACTCCTGTCCTAAAGTTTATTTCAATAACAAGAATCTTAGGAGAGTTTCTACATTGAGAAATATTTTCGAAAACTTATCTTCAGTTACACTTTCTGGAACTGGAGATGTGTTAAAACCTTTTTCAACAGGAACTCGTCAGCCTCGAATGTCAGATCCCATCACACAGTCAATTCCTAGTCATAGTTTTACCAATATAGGTAACCCCGTTGTATCTGAAGTAAGTGTTAGTAATGTAGCTTCACCTTCTTACATTTATCATTCACCTCAATATCGAAGCGATCCTAGTTATCTTATTTCTAGTCAACCCTTTATAGCACAGCCGCTATGCCACATTTCAATTATTCTATTTAAAGACAATAGATGCGCGATAATGTGTATGGTCCGTTATATAATTCCAATAAAACAAGAATTCCACCGACTACTAGTTCTTTCATTAACAATCCACCAAATTATAATGATCCAACCATGAGTTCTATACGAGTGGAACAGCCAACGTTCCAGTGTTGCCGTTTCGGTACAATTGTACTGAATTCAGTACGAAACGATTAGATTCAGTACGTCAGTACAACTTTTTAAAAAACGACGAAATTCAGTACGAAATGCAAAAATCGGGAAAAAAGCAAATTTTTTAGCGTTTGAATGATTGAATGAACAAATTATTGTTATAATTTTTTTTCATGTTAGTATTTTTGATAGATTCTATTACAGTGACTATATACAGGAGATTCTATAAACGTGTGACGCCATCTATTAACTAATAATTAAAACTGAGAAATCTTTATAAACTGTATACTGTAAATTATTAAAAGTGCATGTACTGCCATCTATTAGTAAGCAGTTTTAAGTTTTAACAAAATAGATTGGCTTGACATTACAGGGAAATTATAGGGAAATTACCAGTGGTTCACTGGGAATTACCGAAATAAATGTTGTACGTTCGAGCTCGTTGGGGTTCACCCGTTTCCAGTGTGTTTCCAGTATTTGAGTTGCAATTGTTGCAATTTGTAATCGCTTCGGTTTTGTTATTTAGTTATTGAAGCGTTTATTGTGTTCTGAATAAAATATTAAAATGGACAGGTAAGTAATAATTTACTGTTAATAAATATAAGGCCTGTTTTTTGTAAGAAAATTAACTATTTTGAGAAAAACTAAATTAAAATATTGGAGCAACACATTGGCTTACTACCATAAAATATTTCTTTATGGGTAACGGTGGAGAATTTAAAAATTAATTTTAGAATAGGTTATATTATTAAACATCAAACGACCAGCTAAACATTTTATTTTAATTTTAGGTTCCTAATACGTAAAACGTCTAAACCTGAATCTGATAGTTCTAAGGCCACAGATATATCTGAGATTAATGAGCCTCAGCCATCTACTTCAACTTCACATTTGTCCAACCCCAAATCATTAATTTCAGTTTCTACCCCTACATCAACTTTGTACACTCCAATTGATTCAGATTATGAAAAATCCATAAATAGTGATGATGATGATGATGATTTGGAGAGTGAAAATAATATCGTTCCTGATTTGGAGACAGAAACAAATATTATAGTTCCTGCCAAGAAACGGAAAATATATGATGTGAAATATAGCCAGAATTGGCAGATGGTAAGATTAATACGAAATCACATAGGTATAGCCGGTATAGGTAGTGGATTATCTCGTGAACACTGAAACACCGCAAAAATTTGACAGTTGTCCATACGCTCTTATATGGACGGAACGTCAAATTTTGCGGTGTTGCAGTGCTCACGAGATAATCCACTACATATACCCCATATTTTTACAATAACAACATTATCATTTCAGACCTTTCAATGGTTAAGAGAGAAATCTGGTAAAGCCTTTTGTGTTTCATGCAACAAATCTCTCGCAGGTGGTGAAAAACACTTAAAGCGCCACGAGGAAACAGAATTTCATAAAAAAGCTGTGAGGAAAACTCAAGGTACAGTCGAAATAGACAGAGCTCTGTTGGATACTCCTGACAGAAGAATGCAGGATCAAGTCAAATCTGCAGATTTAAAATTATGTATGTTTCTTGTTGAACACAATTTGCCCTTTTTAATATTTGATCATTTGCCAAAATTCATTTGCTCACTACCAAATAAAGATATTTTAAAATTAGGAAAGTGCTCCCGCACCAAAGCAACCGGTTTAATAAATAATAAATAAGGACCCTTTGCTCAAATTTTGATAGCTAATATTTTGAAAAATACTTTTTTCAGCGTTATTATCGATGAAACAACTGACGTATCAACAAATAAATGTTTGGATATTGTTGTTAGGTATTTTTGTGACAAAAACAAGAAAGTTGTGGATTCTTTTTTTTGTTTAATAGAATTAAAAGAAGCTAATGCGGATGCGATATTTAAAGCTGTAATAAATAGCATTACAAAACACGATATTCCATCACAGAATATCATTGGATTCGCTTCTGATAATGCGTCAGTAATGATGGGACAATTTAATGGGGTAAAAGCCAAATTTAAAGAAATATTACCCAATATTTTTGTTATTGGATGTTTAGCACACTCGTTACATCTATGTGCTTCCAACGCCTGTACTCTCTTGCCAAATTGTGTTGAAGATTTTACCAGAAATGTGTATAATTACTTTGCACACAGTGCTAAGAGGCAACATGAATTCAAAGAATATCAACAGTTTGTCCATGCAGAACCCCACAAATTGTTGCGTCCTTCTCAAACGAGATGGTTATCCTTAGAAGCAGCTGTCAATAGGATTTTGCAACAATGGGATGCTTTGACCTTATATTTTCAAACTGAATCTCTTCTTGAAAATGTATATGGGGCAAGAGAGATTTTAGATGCGTTATTTTTACTTTTTATCTCACATATTAAAAATTGTAAACAAGATGAATTTGGAATTTCAAAGCGAACATCCAAAAATTCATATTTTGCTTCCTACAATAACGTCTAATTATAAAATGATTTTTAAATTTTATATGAAGCACGATATTGTCGATAAGCTAGAAGTGGAAAAAATAAATCCCAAAAACCCAGATTATTTTCAAAATATCGAAAATATTTACTTTGGTGCAGGTTTTGAGGTAGCCTTAGAAAAAAGTAGAAATCTCTTATCAAAAGGGGAACTACATCAAGTGCGTCTAAACTGCCTTAATTTTTATGTAAAATTATGTACAGAAATAAGAACACGAGTTGATTTTTCTGACAAAATTCTAAATGAAATTTCAAATATTTTAAATGTGTCTAATATTTTTAAAGCCAATAAACCTTCAATAGCCCTTTTAGCAGTAAAGTTTCCAAATATAATTGACCTAGATAATTCTCTTGAAGACTTAAATCTTGAATGGAGGCTTTTAAACGAATACAAAATGGAAATGGATGAAATTAATAGTTTAGAGGAAGTTATTGATCATTTGCATAAACTTAAGAATTCTTCTGGGGAACACATTTTTAAGAATTTATTAATTTTGTTTAAAGCAATCATTAGCTTACCCCATGGAAGCGCCGCTGCTGAACGGATATTTTCTAAATTAAGCCTTATAAAAACCAAATATAGAAACAAACTTGAAACTGAAACGGTGGAGAGTTTGTTATTTAGTAAAGAATTTTTAAAAAATGACACGTGCGTTTCATGGGAACCTAATGAGCAATTAATTAATTTTAAATAAAAGTAACCGTATGTTTATTTTTTATCTTTATTACCTATTATCCCAGTTAACTTTTGTTTCTTTACATTTTTTGTGTTGTTTATGTACTATGTTTAAAAATGTTTGTTTTTTATGTTAAATAAACGTGTTTAGAAGTGTTTTGTTTGATTTTTAATTTTTTTCACTATTTTTTTTTCAAATATTTTATATTCAGTACGTTTTTTCCCAATTCAGTACCTTTTCAAAAAAAATTTAATACGATTTTAAAAATCGAAGTGGCAACGCTGCAACGTTCAACAGATCAGCTATTCTAGATCAAGCTCACTCTACTATCCCGAATGGTTGTTGTCGTGTTCAAGATTACGAATTCTCTTTGTGGGAAGAAATACGAAATCGCACACAAGGGTCCCAAGAAAAGGTTATCAATTTTGTCTCTGTTATGGTGAACCTTTTTCGGAAGCTACCAAATTTACCGTCAGAATCAACTAGAGTCCAGATGATTTTGAGAAATCTTCTCCCTTATATTCGAAAGCAGACATAAACTCATAATTTCGGATTTTGTCAGAATTGCTGGGGGTTGCCAGGAAGGTATAGGAAACGGAGTTAAGGGTTCAAAAGTTTTGTCCACCCCCATTGAACACCAGGTTGTTGTTTGAACCAGATCTCGCTTATAGAAAACCCTCTTATCTCATTTATGCTATCTATAATTCAGCTTCTGATTCCTTTTCGCTCACGGCTACTGTTAGCGAATCTAAACCCTTACCTATATGCTGCAAGTACTGCTGACGCCTATCCTATTCCATATGTGGGATTTTAGATAAACTAAGGGATGCTCGTTTTCTGAGTTCATTAGACATTAAATCCGCGTACTGGCAAATACCGGTTGCATTCGAAACACTGACAGCCTTCACCGTACCAAATCGAGGATTATTTCTATTCAAAAGAATGCCACATTCGGCTCCATCGACGTGGCAGCGACTGATCGATCAAGTTTTAGGAGTCGATCTAAAAGCCCATTGTCTATCTCGACGATGTAATCATATGCACATCCACCTTTGAAAAACACGTAGAGGTACTGAAAATTGTAATAAACCGAATTAAAGAAGCTGGTCTTTCTCTTAATCGTGAGAAATGTGTATTTTACAGAACTGAGTTGCGCTATTTGAGATACGTAAATAATGCATCGGGTCTTCTTGTTGATCCAGAGAAGGTAAAGGCGATTCTAAGCTTTCCCACTCCTAAGACGGTTGCGGAAGTAAGACGCATTGTAGGTATGGCCTCATGGTATCGTCGATTCATAGGAAAATTTTCAAGTTAACCTAACCTAACCTAACCTAACCGAAAACTTTCAATCAGTTCTGCGCAAAAAGATGTATTAGTGCAGTTTATGAAGGAACATGAAGATTTGCAAACGGGCCGGTTTACTTTCTTTACTTTAATTCATGACATATCAATGTAAAATACGTTATGCGCATGCGATTCGCATGAAAATATTAGATTCGTGTGCTTCAAAGCAGGAGAACAAAATTGCTCCTTTTCTACCAAAATTTCATAGGAAAGGAATCGCCGAGAATACGGCGTATAAAATTTCAATGGAACAATGGCGGATTTTCTCGTAGGAACGCTCACATCTCTTGGTTGAGAATAAGCACCCTGGTGGCAAGATGGGAAAAATGGAGTCAATTACACAACTACTGGGTAGCATGCCAGAGAGCTTTCAACCGATCGTAACAGCATTAGATGTGTAATTTTGTGATTAAGGCTCATCATCTGTGTTAACCTACGATTTTGTTAAGAGCAAGCTATTAGCGGAAGAAGAAAGGCAAAAAAAAGTCTACAAGTAAAAGAGATGACAATTCACAAGATGTTTTCCTAAGCAATTTCAGAAGTGATGACAGTCACAAAAACACATTCCGAGGAAAATGCTACAACTGTGGCGGTCGAGGCCATGAGAAGTTCCAGTGCAAAAAAAGGGAGAAGACATATAGCCGAGCGAACAGAAGTAGCAAACATTATATTTTTAACAACCAATAATACAGATACAAGTAATTTAGAGCAGGCAGTAAATGTAAGTGAAACCAAGCTAGATAATTCAGATATTGTATTCATTGTAGATAGTGGAGCTACTTGTCACTTAATTAGCAAGCAATATAAAAAGTTTTTGATAAATACTAAGCCTGTTAACCAATCTATTAATGTTGCCAAGTCAGGAGTATCAGTTGAAACAAAATGTCAAGGAGATTTACTCCTACATTCACAATATGGCAGAATCCTTTTGAAGAATGTACTTCAATGCGATGACTTGAACTATAATCTCCTTTCAGTGAAAAAGATGGAAGAAAAAGGAGTGAAAATTAAATTTGGAAATGGTGAGGTGAGTGCTCATTTTAATCAAAAGTGTATTTTGAAAGGTGAAACATCAGGTAACCTATACTATGTTAAATTGAAATGTTTTCAACAAACAGCCTGTATTTTAGCTAATAACTTTTTTCTACTACCGTGTGTAAAGTACGTATAGTATAACTATTGTTAATGTGATGACCCATATTTTTAACCCCTTTGAAGGGAAAAGCCGCCAAATTGCGTGCATAAAATTATTTTATAAATTCGAATATTGTGAAATAATGCTTTTCAAATGTAATTCAAATTAATACAGTGGATTGAAATTAACCTGCATAAAATTTGTAATATAAGTTACACTATACTTTAGACACATTTTCGAGTGCGTAAAACTTTATTTTACGCACTAGTGCGTGAAGAGTTTTACTTTACGCACTAGTGCGTAATGTCCAATATGTATGTAGTTATAAAAATATAGGTATAATAAACGGATATTAAATCTAAGTTTTTTTCATAAATTGGAGATAGAAACTTATAGAATTCGGTGAAGTAACCTAATACTTATTGTTAAATAATTATTGAGTACTGGAAATAATACGGTAAATAGGCATAAGTTGGCGATGAGTGACTGACATTTCTTTGTGAATTGAATCTGACATTTAAAATTTAAATTGAGATCTTCCGACTATACCTAGGGTGAGCAATAATTGTATTTTATATTTAAGAATTGAATATTTTTGGAAAACTATGATGTTATTTTAGATTATTATAAAAATAAAGATGGATTCCTCTGACGATCTCTCAGATTACTTGGCAAATACACCACCAAATATATTAGATGTGGCACAGAATGCTGCGAATGATTTACTGCCCCAAAAATCCATGAGTATTTACGAAAAAAAATACAATATTTTTAAAGAATGGTGTAGGAAGAATAAGATAACAAAATACTCCGGAAATGTCCTAGTTGCATATTTTTCAAGCGAATTGAAAAACTATAAAGCATCCACAACATGGTCAATATTTTCAATGTTAAAGACTACTTTAAAAATCAAAGACAATATTGATATTTCTAAATTTTATAAATTAGTTGCTTTTATTAAAAATAAAAGCAAAGGTTTCAAAGTTAAAAAATCTAAAATTTTGGAAAAAGGTCACTTGGTAACATTTCTTGAGACGGCTCCCGATTCGACATTTCTAATGATTAAAGTAAGTATAATTTACAATAGTAAAAGTACCTATATTTCATTTATTAACAGTTTCCAGTAAGTTTCCTCTTTATCTTCAGCGAAATGTTATCTCATTTCGTTCTTATACTCACATTTAATAATACTCTTCAGAGTTCTCGGTAGCGTAATAGTTACTATGTGAGACTCACATACGTGAGGTCTCGGGTTCGAATCCCGCACATGGCGTTTATCAATACTTAAACTTATTCAGTAATTATTTTTTTAGGTTGCGTTTATAATTGGTATTTCCGGCGCATGCCGAAGGGAAGAGTTATCAAAACTAAAAAGTGAAGATATTGAAGATAAGGAAACAATTCTAATCATTAGAATTCCTGAAACTAAAAATGGGACCAAAAGGGTTTTTACTATTTTAAATCCAACTAATTCAAAAATAGATTATTTGGCTTTTATTAGAAAATATATTGCTTCAAGACCTTCTCCTATGGTGGATACTTCCAGATTCTTTTTAAAATATTCTAACAATAGATGCACGAAACAATCAGTTGGAATAAACACATTTGGCAAAATGCCATCTATTATTGCAAAATATCTCAATTTACCTGATCCAGCTATGTATACAGGGCATTGTTTTCGAAGGTCATCGCCAACCATGCTAGCGAACTCGGGAGGAGATCTCCTTACCGTAAAGGAACACGGAGGCTGGAAATCGTCTACAGTTGCAGAGGGCTATGTAGACTCTACATTAAGCAAAAAAATAGTATTTCGAATTTGATATTAATGAATGATGATAATATCCCTTCTACATCCCAAAATAATGGTGATATGGTTTTATTGGAGGATAATACCCTTTGTACTACATCCACGCTAGCTACCGGCAATTCTTTAGCCAATGGAATAACGAACATTACCAATACTGCTGTAGTTTCTAAATCTACCGACAACTCCTATATATGTATACGATTAGACCTTAATTATAAAACAAATTAGGTTTAATTGATAGAGATGTTGAAAACAAATGAAATGCTTTTGTAATACATATAGAACCAGGTTATCAAAAGTAAAGCTTGAATTGTATCACAAAAAAATTAATAAAAAAAATATCTAAGCATATAAGTTGGATAACATACAACTTAGCATACAAGTCTGTATGGAAAACGCATAACTAAAACCAAAACGCAGATATAACTTATACCAAAGACGCAGATATGTCATTAATAAAAAATTTTCAATACCACTAAGAATAAAAAATTTAGGAATATATAAAAAACAAAACCTGAATTCCAGGATTACAGAGACTGAAATTACTTAATATTGTCCCACTCTCGTAGTAGCTGTAGGGGCCACATGGTCCTCATGCGGGAAGATGAATCTGCCCCTTTGAAAAACGGCTTCTGGATAGGATGAGCATCTAGTCTGGAATACTCTTCAGGTTGAATCCCGCCTGTCTCACGTCCAGGCCTGAGTCAGGATCCACAACAGAAAATGTGTTGAAAATCAAAATTGCCCAAGTGGCAATGGCGACCAGCCAAAATGGTCGTTTCAAACCAAAAGTACGCCACGTGGGTGCCTTAATACCTGATATGACGGTGGTCCCTATTAGAAATAGATTTAGCAACTAAAATATTTTTATCCCTAAACAAAACTTACCCTTTTGACAGCAAGGGGACACCAAAAACTGATAGGCAACTAAGCCCAACAACAAAACTATATTCATCTTGGTTTCTACCTCATCTTTTATAAACATGTCTTGTCTGACAAAAAAAACCTTTACTGTCTATCATTGCTGTCAACTCAAGAGAATCGACAATGATTTCTGCCAACTTCTAGGATTTGGCCTGTGACTGCTTTACATTTCAGCTACTGCATCATAGAGCTAACTCAACTAAATGACAGAACTCTATCGACTACTAATCTAACAATCATTAACACTAATCTACAAATACCATGGAAATATTCGCATGTTCGTTCCTATTATTAACGTTTGTCAATATAATAAACAAACAAGTTAGCTATAGCAACTATTATTATTACAAATGAAAATTGAAAAGAGGTAAGCATATATTTCATAAACATTATTGATGATTAATTCTTGGATATGATTTTAGGTTCTTGATATTTGAAATAACTTATAAGAAAACTAAACGTAATAACCAAAATCCTCCTGAAGTATATGAAGGTTTAGATGACATAAGTTTTGGATAACATTATGTTATCTATTGTTGAAAATATATCAAGGTTAACCAAATAAAGTATGGAAATGAACCTTTCTTCAAATTTGTTTATAATTTAAGTATTATAAATTAGTAATTGAATTTTTAAATGCTACAAAGAATCAGAGATTATTAAAAATGAACAACTATCGTTTTCTATGCATAATTCAAGAGCTTTTAATATAGCAACTGTCTCTCCTGTGTAAATACTGCAATTTTGTGGTAATCGAATGACAAATCTGTTGTTTTCACAAATATATGCTGCTGTGTTTCTTGTTTCTGTTTTCGAGGCATCGGTAAAAATAAGAGAGGTGTTAGGAAATTCGGATATTATATGTTTGAAGGATTGCTGAATTACGGATGGAGGGGTGGGAGTTTTTTGGAACTTTGTTAGGGACGTGTTTATGTACGGTAACTCAATTAATTACGGAGGAGTTTCTAGTTTAGTGGTTAATGAAAGATTAAGTTATTTGATATTAAACCCCAATCGTTCAATTCTTTCACGAAAAGGTGATTTTCTGTTTGATTTACGCTCATAGAATGGACTCACGTGGTTTTTAAAGACGGAAGGGTGAGATAGGTTATGGGGATTTGCAGATATTCGGGCGGCATAATGTAATGAGAGGAGTTGGCGTCGTAGGTATAAGGGTGCTTCAGATGCCAGGGCTTGAATGCTGGATATTGGACAACTTCTAAAGGCACCTAGTGATGAACGTAATGCTGTAGATTGAATTGCATTCAGTTTTTTCAAAGATGTTTTATTTGCAGTTTCGTAACAGATA